>JAYJMH010003610.1:0-27691 GCA_036873815.1 Phacellophora camtschatica | reverse complement strand
AACGGATCAAAATGAAAACAGAGTGGTGTGTACGAGGCCTGAAATAACGTTCATTTCGGCCTAAAATTGTTATCGCATGCCATCGCACGCCTAAAATCGTCAAGGCGTGCGAATTTCCGCACGCCCACTAAGATTCATACGTACAGGCCTGTGTTTCGTTTCATTTTTACCAAATATGGAACAGTTTTATTGATTACACGGTTTTTTGGCCCAATCACAACTTATTATTCAGCTTATTTTACATTTAACAAAAAACCTCAATAAATGAAATTTTCTCACAAATTTTGAAAGAATAAATATCTTTATAGTTTTACTTACAGTTCTAGTATTTACAACGGGAAAAACAATAGCAAGGAAAGCTCCAAATAACAGATGTAAATGAACCCTGTCAAATAATAATTTTGTTTTAACCATAAGGAAGAAAATTATCCCAGGGGGAACTTGCCAAGTTTCAGGACAGGTATGTGTGGAGTTGCTCTTTTCAAAAATACCTAAAAAAATATTATTTCGAATATTTCACAACATTAAAAAATATTTGTTCATGTTGAAAACCCCAAAAAAAAAAAAACTCTTTTTCTTTCTTTGTAGCAAATATTGTGAATTTTTGGTAGCGGAAAAAGTACTAAAATTGTATCAACATCCTACAAAATATTTTGAATTTTTGGCAGCCCCAAAAAATACTAACATTGTAGCAACACCCCAAAAAATACGGAAATATCAAATTTGTGCCCTAAAAGAATACTATACTTTGCACATACATGTCATGAAATTTGACAAGTGAAAATCATAGCTATGCAGTTGAACCTCTCTAACTTGAACTGGCCTTATCTCAAACTCCTAGTTAACCAAGTGGTCCAAAAATGTCCCATGTTTGCAAAGCTGCTGTGGAGGATTGTTTGTTTTGATAATTGTTTTTGCTCGAATTTGACGGGGCTTGAATTGAGTAAATTTCTTTTGAAAATTTACTCAATAGTCACAGAGTTAAATAAAATGAAACAAAAAGTTACGGATTTATGCTGCTGCAATCTGCTGAAATTACTTCATTCAAAATCATTATTGATTTTCTTTTGGTACAGTACAGGTCAAATTTTGGTAGATTTTAAATTGGTAAATTTTGGCAAACAATTTATCCAACTTTCAGTCGGAGCCTCTTATATCAATGTCAAGCAAAAATAACACTATCAAAATTCCTCCATATCAGCTCTGCTAATGTTGGGACATGTTTTTGGGACACTACTGGGCACTTGCTCATGAAAAACGTAATAACAAAATGCAATCTAAATAATACCTTATCATACTTACAGTTGCTATTTTAAATTTTTTATATAAAAGAATTTGAAACAAAATGAACTTATTTTAGAACAAAATGAATAAATTAAATTAAATAAATGAATAAAATAAAAATAATTTAAAAACCAAGTAATCACCTAAAAATAGCTAAAACTGTCTTACTCTCATCTGCAGCCAAGAAATAAATCTGAAAGAAAAGTTATCATTGACAAAGCAACCAACCAAACCAACCAATTGACAGATTCTTAATTAATAATTATAAAGTAAATTATAAATTCTGAAAAAATTGGAAATATCTTTCTCCCCCCCTTCCACCCCCTAGCTGATGCAGTCTTTTTAAATTAGAATATTCCAAAATAGAAAGAATGAACGATGAACCAATTCAATTTTAGTCCATGGATCAAAGTTTAGTCTTGTGGTGTCTAAAGAGCCCTGGAGTCTGGAGAGATCTTTCATTTTTTAAACACAATTTTGCTGCCCATGCTATTTTGTGTGAAACGAAACGTGCAATTTTATTCCAAGAGAAATACACTTGCTAATTGATTTATCATGTTACTGCAGTGAAAACAAAATGTTTTACATAAACTTTGATCGGAGGAGAACAAACATTCCACAACACCAAACAACTATCTACTCTATAGGCTCAGTAAAACAGTTCATAGTTCATTCAGACTTGTTTTTATCTTTATTTTTTTTGAAATGCCAGATCAGGCCCCAAATGTTTAGCTTATTCATTCTAGGCTAATGTAGTTTTCAATATTCTCAGTTAGACATTTTAACAGAAATATCATCCTTACTGCCACACCCAACAAATTACAATTTACCGCAACAACAAAACAACTCAGTCAGTTATCATTGATTGTTTTTTACCTACCTGCAATGTCGTTATTACGTGACAAGGATTCAAAGCGAAAATAAGTGTTTTCGTAGCGAACTTATATCCAAGTTCTATTCCAAATGTTATGCATAAAGCAACTAAAAGTAACATTTTTCCTTTTCCCGTTTGATACGCATGCTGTTGGCCATGAGAGTTCACAAGACTTTCTTTGGGAAACGTGAGAATCCGTCTAGCCAATGGAATTAAACTTAAACAAACGACAAGGAGATAAGAACATGTGTCAGCAAGTCTTTGATTTACTGTAAGAAAGTTATAGCAATGTAATCCACCATTTCCTGGCAGTGCAGGATCAACACCTTCGTAGCTTGATAACCATATTTCCTTCAAAAATTGGTAAGAAACATCCAGCGGCAACGCCATTTTGTTTATTTATGCCATTTCCAAAAGAATGGAAATAGCATTAGGAATGAGATTTTTGGGTTGTTCGTTTGTCACTTCTTACATTATGAAAAATTATATTTATATCGTTTGTTGGTAAGTACTAAATTTCCTCCCAAAGAGTCTTTTTGCTCGCAACAGTTTTGGCTCTACTCAAAACAAAACTTGGATGGTCTTGTCTTGCGTGTTCTCACCAAAATTGCAAAGTTCACATTTGGTATCGCAGTATAATTTTTTGACATGCATCACGGACGGAGATTCAAAAACTGGCATTTTCCTCAAACAAAATCTTATGAAAAGAAAGCAGAAATGCAGAGCCAGGCAACAGAGTCGAACTTTACAACAATAGTGAAATTGACAAACTAGTTTCAAAGCGATCGAGAACAAAATAAAACTCTCTCTCAACTGGAAAACGAAATATGTTGCGGAGGAGCGGAGATGTTTTCATTTTCCAGTTGAGAGAGTATTCTTTGTTCTTGAGGGATAATCGTGTACAAAATCCGCCTCTGTTGAGCCAGGCCAAACCCAATCTATTCAATGAAACGCACGAAAGAATATGGAAAAGGTAGATTGTGCCATTTGATGACAGAAAAGATAAATTTTACCTTTTGGCAGGGATTTGTAGTGCTAAAAACAACCAATGAAAAGGATGGTATCTATTTTAGAAAAAGTTTTAGGGGAATGGAATGCAAAAGAAATTGTTGAAAACGCTGGTGTTTGGTTTGGGAAACTATTTGAACAAATAAAAGAAAGATAAATTGCGCCCGTTAGGGTTTGTAGGGCTGGAATGAAAACCGACGAAAAAGCTGGCGTCTCTTTTGTGAAACTACTCAAAAGAATAAAGAAAGATAAATTGTGCCCGTTGGGATTTGTAGGGCTAGCAACCGAACAAATGTTGCCTACAAATTTCCTGCAAGATATTGGAAATTAAACATAACAAACCACGTAATTTTCGACAAAATTTTACAAAATTTCCTGCAAGATCACTTTTTGAAAAAAAAAATTCCTGCCAAAAATTTGTCACACGGTCGGATGCTTTTTCATGCCATGGTTTGAGAATTAAATCATTGGCAAAAAATGAGCCAAAATGAGTGCATGTTAATTCTTGCACAAATAAAAAGATGTTCTTAGTAACCAAAGATATAGTAAAACAAGTTGTTACATAGAGCGAGTTTTTTTCTTCTGATGGACACAATACCGCTTATTAATTAACGCAATTAGCTATCATAAGATACTTATGTATTTGATCTAAGTTTATCTTTGTTTACACTTGAGATAAGCTAATCATCTCACATATAATTACCACGGGTTCATAAAAACTGCAAACTGATTGGCCATTTTCAAATATGTAAACAAGTCAACTGCTGAATGAAAAACAAAATTCTGCTTTGGTAATGAGAAGCACAAACAAAACAAGCAAACCCAAAGATATGTCCAGTCAGATGACGCAATTCACGAAAATCAACAGAACGAGGAGGGAATCTTGGTGGCAAATAGGAAAAGAAACATCAAGCAAAACAATCATAGGGGCCAAAAGCGTCGCGGTCGGTCGAGGAAAATGAAGCTTTAACCCCCACCCCTTTTAAGAGATCTAAAATGGTCGGATTCATCAGAAATTAGCCCATTTTGTCAAAACATTCCACTCCAACAACTTAAATCATTCGTAATAAACAAGTTTCACAGAGTATGATTAACCAATTCACACCCGGATTTATTTGCGCGAAACAGGCAAATCTTATGCAATTTATATTTTTCAGGGGGTAGCACATGCAAACCAAATTAACTTTTAAGATAAACTGGCGTTGAAATGTCTGAAATTAGCATAAAGTTCTGCCCGCATTTACATCCTGGAAATGTGATGTTTTACGTTGTTTGTCAATGAACCATATTGCCTTTCCCGGGGTGAAAGGGTCAAAACCCCGTTTACATGCAGTTAAACCCCACTATCTCGAACTCTCAGGAAGAATAAAAAAAATTCGAGACAGCAAGCTTTCGAAACAACAGAAGCTACAAGTCAACATTGCAAGCTCTGAAAGAAAATATATAAAAGTTCAAGTTAACTAGGATGGGAGGTCCAGGTAACCCTTTCAACCCCGGCAATATCAGCCTTTGCTGAAGGGTCACCCTCCATAAATAATTAAAAATGAAAATGAAATGAAAAAGGGGAAATATGGCCAATAGATAAACAACGTAAACTTCATATTTTCGGGAGGTGAATGCGATCAAAACTTCACAATAATTTTAAATATTTTAACGTAAGTTTATTTTTTGAATAAAGTTGGTTTGCATGTGGCATTCCCTGCGAAATAAAACTTACATAGGATTAGTCTGTTAATTGTAAATAAATCTAAGTTTAGCGAATTTAAATTAAATGGGTTCAACTGTCGTTGATTTGTAAACATTGAAAATAGCGAATATGACACATATTCTGCACTGTGATTGAATAATCTCTAACGTAAACGAACTCATATCTAGGCCAAATACAAAATTACCTTCTGTTTGATTCTGGAGTGGCGAATGATCAAATAAAACTCTTAAAGCAAAGTACAGCAGTGGCATTTTTTTGCAGAATTAAACCTTTCACCCCGGAAAGGGCCTGCGGCTCATTGACGAACAAAGTAGGTAAATACGGGAGGTAAATACGTGTAGAATTTTACATAAAATCAAGATATTTCAACGTAAGTTTATCTTATGAATTGCGTTGGTTTGCTTGTGCTACCCCCTGCCAAATAACACTTGAATAGGATTTGCCTGTTTAGCAGAAATAAATCCGGGCGTGAAGGGGTTAAATCTCCATTCGACCATGAGTTTGTTTACTTATTGAGATCAGCCTGTCATAACACACAATGTTCATCACAATATTATAAATACTGCTATTTGATTGGCTATTTTGAAAATGTAAACAAATCCGCTTGTGTTCAAAATACAGAATCTCCAATGCTGACTGCAAAACTAAAGATAAGAACACTCTTAAAACGGGCATATGCGCATATCACATTTCGACACGAAATAGAGTAATTTCAAAAATGCAGTACCTCAAATCGATTTCCTGAACACCTAATTTCTGTAGAGCTAAGACGCATTCCGTTTCCTATTTGCCTATGATTCCCCACTTCGTTTACACCAACACCAAAATACACAACTATATTAGTCCAGTCGCAGTCCGATTTATCATTATTGCTGATAAAAGAAATAGGCCGGACTTTCCTGATACATGACCGGGAAAGCCGCTGGTCCTTGCGGCATCGTACCGGGCGGCAATATGTGTCCTACACTGCTTGGCGGAATTTGGTTCATGTAATCAACAGCCTGGAATTGACTCTGAGTTGGCGCGTCTAACATTCCATGCCCCGGCCTGATTGCTTGCGGAACAAAATTAAACCTTTGCTGTGTTAAATGGTCGTAGCCAGGTGGGAACGGAATTTGCATCTGAGCGTGGTGATGATGCGGATTATGCGAGGGATTATGAGGTCCATGCGCGGGAAGCGCGGGAACAAAACCACTGTTAGAGTATGGTTGTGAATTCGGTATTGAATGTAACTGTTCTAAGGTTATGACATTATCACAGGGCTGATGTTGGTGAAGTTGTTGCTGTTGCTGCTGCTGCTGCTGCATCTGATGTTGCTGTTGGAGCTGATGTTGTTGTTGTTGTTGTTGTTGTTGATGATGCATGTGATGATGTGCTTCAGTTTTCTGTTGGTCTTCATTCGTTCTTGAATTTGCTATTAATCGTACTGCCTTCATTAATTTTAATCTTGGACCCTGTAGATAAACAAAATGCAGAATTTCACAAATGTTTTGTTTTGAAACGTCTTACAAGCATTTCGTTCTTGTCATTATTAATCCTTTCACCACAGGAAGAGCCATGGCCCATTGCCAAATAACATACATACAAATAACATAAATAACATATATTTCCAAGAGGTAAATACATACATAAATTTTAATAAATTTGAGATATTTCGATGTAAGTTTATCTCTTGAATTAAGTTGGTTTGCAAGTGCTACCCCATGCAAAATGAAATTTCAATGGGATTTTCCTGCTAATTGCAAATAAATCCAGGCGTGAAAGTGTTAACAAAAAAACCCTAACTTTAGCTTTAATCTGTGATGATATCAAAATATAAACCTTAAATGTCAATTAGCAAATATAATCATTGTGTTCACTTGTGCCTTAATATTATCAATAAGAAAATTCTTTATCATAAATGTCAATCATTTTCCATTACGATCATACCAATTAAACATTCAAACCCGCGGCCATTGCGGGAAAAATTACCCATGGTACATTTCTTTGATGATTTTCGTGTTATCTGAAAGTAATTTTTGGCCTAGCATGACAACAACCCAGCAAAATAAAATTGTAAAACACATTGGACGTATGGTATCGCTATACATGTCTTTAACAATAACTTGTATACGCTTCTGTCCAGTTCACGAGCAAAACAGTTTAAAATTAACATGTATATCACACCTAAGTTTTCAAAATGGGTCATATGACCGTTTCACGGGTAAAATCTTACCTTTGCGATACCAAGATTTTGTAAATCTGATTCTGTCATGTTGCTTAATTGTTCAATGTCGATGTTCTTTTCCTGCAACAAAATAACATACATTGTTAACCACACACAAAATCAAAGAAAAGGAAAATCGATTTGATTTAAATCAAGCATTTAGTTGAGTGGGCAAGTGGCCTGCAAGAAAACCGGTTAGAATCCCGTCGTCAGAACTTTTAAGCCTAAAATATACCTCGCACTCCATTCATGTCCATCTTTTCGATGCTGCAAGTGTTTAACACTGAGTCAAAACTCATAATAAGAGGTTGGAGTAGCGCCCACACTACGCTAAAAGGTACGCTTTAAAATAATTGAGTAAAAATGGCTGTTAAAAACATCCTTCAGCCCAACCCAAAAAAATTTACATAAAAAAGTACGAACATCTTTAGGGGCTTTCAAGTGCCAAGGTTTTGTTCGAAAATCTTTGCAAAAACTTATTGCATATGATAATATAATAAAAGCGTTATTTTCATATTTTTCTTGGATAAAATACAACAACTTCGAGGTGATACTGATTTCAGAATGAGCCTAAAACGTAAGGAATATACAGTGTAACCTCCACATAACAAAAACGTGTGGGACCAGTGTTACTGTCCATTGTAGAGAGATGTCCTTTGTTAGGAGGTGTAATTCTGTTACAAAGATATGACCCAGTCAAGCTTTGGGACAATATTATTTGCTCATTGTACGGAGGTGTCCATTGTTGTAGGGAGGTGTCCGTTAATGGAGAGGTTTCACCGTAAATCAAACTTGTCTGACGTCACACCTCCCAATAATCAGCTTCCGGTGTAAATTAGGACAAAGTTTCAGACAACGATTTGGGCATAAATCTTTATGAAACTTCACTAATTTCATAGGAAAAGCAATAATTCCATGATAACGTTTCATGCAAAACTTACTGAAAAAGGAAAATGGAGTTAGCATATACCGCTCATTCTATCCCTATACCTTCATAAAACTTTTATTAGGATAAACTTTATTTTCTATTTATTTTTTACACACCTCTAAAAGGGACCATCACGGAATTAAGGTCACCTTGACCTTTCTTCTGTTATCCTTGCCACTCCAGTTAGGGGTTTGTGATATTTTAAAAATTGTATTTATTTATTTATTCATTAATGCTTTTGATATTTTAAAATTTTGTAAATATTTTATGCCTTTGATTTAGATTTTGATCTACACCCCCTTCTGTCGGACGTCCTCCCAAGAAGCAAACAAATTCCAAGTTACCTGGAAAAGATCCTTGTATTTGTCAAGTGCCAGAGAGCAAAGCAAATCAATCATAGAAACAACGCTTTCAAATCTTTCTTGTCTCCATACACCAGATGTCACAAGAGTTGAGTCATTAGATTTGCCGGACGATTTGTTCGTATCATTTATTCTGTTATGATGCGGCGATGACATTCCGCTGTCTTGAGCATTCTCGTGATTTACCGTCCCAGAGCTGTATCTTCTGCCGGATAGCGAAGGAGGGGTTGACCGGCTTGAGCCCCAAACTTGAGGCTCCTCTTGTTGATCAACGTATCCCTTTCCCCACAACCTACTGTTCAGCTCTTCCATCGAAGGGCGAGATTTCAAGTTTTGTTTATTCGGAGTTAAGAAAGGGTTGTCATTATTGCGCTGTAACGCGGGCGATGATGGGGCGCTGTACGCTCCACGCGAACTTAACCACGGCGTCGCCTCTAGAGCGGTTTCTAAGAACGAAGGTTCTCTTGCCGGTTGCGACGAAGATCCTTTTTCCGAAGTCGGCGTCTGTGACCATAAATTCGAGCCTCCGACGCCACTGTCATTGTCAAGAATGTTGTTTAATTCCTGTCTGCTGCTGCTGAGACTGCTGGTCGGGCTGGACGATGGTTCCCACGTGTCTGCGTTGCTCATTAACAGCGAATCAGAAACCTGTAACGAGGTAAAATCTGCACTTGACTACAATCTAACAAAAAAGCTGCATCATTATCGCATATGGTTATATATCAACAATATATATAGTTATAATCTGTTAATATATGTATAAAATTAGATTCAATTAGCTTTGTAATTTTAGCTATTCATTCACTAACTGTAAAGAGAGAATTTCTTACCCGGTCACCACCATCGCCTATCCATGGCATCTTATCAATGAACACAGGGTCATCGGCCTCATCATCATTCAAAGGTTTCCCACCATTTCCCAGTTGAAGTCCCCATGGCGATTTAAATCCCGGAGTATTTCTTTCGGACAGTACGTTCGTCGATACTGAGCGATTCCCAAACAATAAAGAGCCTGAATCGTTTTCATTAATGTTCAACGAAGCAAGATCGTTGGCAAGTTGGGTTGGCTGAAATCATAAAATTAAACAAATTCACGATGTTAAAATCACTAGTTTAACATATACTTAGGCCCCTTCACATATAAAAACTCTTATTAAAAAGGAGCCATTTGAAAAAGTAGGAAAGTACACAATAGTGCGTTTATTCTCCTCAAGTATACAATTATTGCAGCCTTGAAAAACAAAGGATATCGAACCTGGACCAAAATTTTACATGTTCTTGCTGTTTGTGTTCAAACTTTTGTTAACGAATATGTATTTATATATGTATTTATTGTATTTAGATTTATTAGTATTATTATTTACGGTCCAACAATAGAATGCAATTTTTATATCTAATTCTATTATATCCATTTATATGTAAACTTTTTGCATTCTCGAAAAAAAAGGATGATGATGATGATTAGAACACTGAAAGAAAGCTTTGTTTAAATGCAGAGTACACATAGTGGTCAACCTTCTTCCAAGCGTAAAGTTTCATCCACAGAAACCTTCCTCGCTAAACAATAGAACATAAGCATGTTTTGGGTGTGACTTATAATATTCCTTTTTTCTTTAACAAAAAGAAAAAGACAATAACAATGAGCTACACATAAACGATTAAATACGACTAAATACGGATACATACTAGGATCTGTTTCACATTGGAAGTCAGGCGTTTACACTAAAGGCGCCTTACATCCTTCAACCTTCCGCCGGTCAGTGAAAGTGTAAACAGAAATGCTTTCCTGACTCTGTTTAAATGTAAGAAAAAAACAAATTATAATCGGGTAAAACTAAAATCGTTGAATTTACTTACCCGACCTGCCCAGCTTCGACTCCGATCCTGACGAATAATTTCCGCCTTCTGCCAAGGAAACGGAGGTATATCCCTGCACGACAAAGAAATAAATGTCATTAACCTGAAGTCACAATTAAATCTAATAAGCCGTATGTGCTTGAAGTAATGCTCATTGTAACCAGCTCCAGCTTGATGGAATTCGTAGTAAAGCCTTTAAGTAAGCCTTCATTTTTAGGTATAAGAAACTGTTATCTAAATTAACTTTTAAATTGCTTAAAAATAATCAAATATATAACTAAAGTGAATAAGATAAATAAATTTTTTTTAAATCCAACCTAGAAAACAGACTTGATTTTACAAGCGCACCAAAACTCTGAAGCGGCCCCTGAAAATTCAAAAAGAGAATAATTAATTTCTTATGTTGAAATGATATAAACAATCCCACACGATTGTTCCTAACTTCCAAGTGCTGGTAATGCAATTTTCTACTATTAAAGAAGGGGAAATTTCTTATCTTTTTATAGAATTTGAGAAGCGCCAATACCTTGAGAAAAGCTGACTAACAACGCCCATTACGTTAGTCGCACTAAAAAACCATGTCCACACTAAAAAGGTCTTCTAGACACCTACTTGGATCCGCATAGCTTATTAGCCCTTATATAGGCAAAAAAAGTTAGTAACAGTTCATCTAGCAGAGGCGAATTTTGTAACACTAGTGAAATTGACAGACTGGCTTTGAAGCGATTATCCCTCGAGAACAAAGCGAAACTCTCTTAACTGGAAAACGGAAACAAACAATGTTGCGGAGGAGATGTTTTCATTTTCCAGTTGAGAGTGTTTTGTTTGAGTGAGTTGCGAGAGTTTTGCTCAAGGGATAATTGCTTTGAAACCAGTGTGCCAATTTCGCTATTGTTACAAAATTCGCCTCTGTTAGTTCATCTATAAACAGTCTATTAAAAAATCTATTTTGTTATGAAATATTAGTAGGCCCAATGGATAATGCGTGGGCCTGGATAGGCCCAATGGATAATGCGCCACTGCAATAAACGTTCAAAATTTCTTTCAGAGTTGACTTTTAGAAGGCTATGGTAACCCTTGTAGTAGGCTAAATAAGGTAGCCCTAATGATAGGACAACCCAGCCTCCTTGTAAACAGGCCGTAGATCATTTATTTGAGCACGCCAATTTTGATTTTTGGCATATCGTTCATTTAAAACAATTTGCTACCTCATTTTCCAAACTGCCACTAGTTTCAGGAATCGTGCCTGGGACAACGCCATCTGAAAAATCAAATAGAAACATTCTGAGAATTTCGGATAAAAGTTGCTTTATTTCGTCAAATAAATTAAAATTAAGAAATGCCAAAATTTGAAGAAAATTAACTACTTTAGTAAGTACTGAAGTAATTTTTCGAGCTACGATTTTGAAAGACTTGATTCTACAAAAATAATTAATTCTACAATAAACCGCATAAAGGGCTTTTATTTTGGGGTACTAATCTGGCAAATGTTCTTATTTGACACCCGGAAACAAATAACTGGGGATAGAAAAAGGGTGCGTTGATCAAATAAATACAAACATTTACGAGTTTTCCCATAAACTTTTATTTTTTCAACGTGATAAATAAAATAAACCTATTTGAAAATAAGAAAATATCATACCAAGTTTCGTTGGATTCCAAGGGCTGAAATATGAAAACTCGGTCTCAGCTTCAATTTGTTGGCGTGGACTGACATTATCATTAGTGTTTGGGCTTTCGTATTTATCAGATGTTCCTTGGCTGCCAGGTGAAGATGAAAACTGATCCAAAGTTATTTCTTTTGATACAATGTTTTCATTTACTAAAACAAGATGAAGTTGCAGAAATTAATAAATTTGTCCTCAATATATTTTGTAACTCAATGCGAAATATAAATGTTTATATGAAAGAAATCACCCCCCAAGTTTCGGACTACGAGGTAATAAGATGGAACGGAGTTCAAGTCCATGTTTACATGAAATATCATTCCACCGTTCAAGCTATGAGCTGAGCTGTAAGACGAATTTCAATATGTGTTTATGTAAGAAATCATCCCATCTTCCACGCTAAAAGGCACTGAGAAATGAGACGAATCATAGTGAGACAAAGACAGGGGTAAATATATGTCAAATGAATGCATATATTTATTCCCGACCTATAATTTAATTGCTCCCAACTCTTCCCCAGAAAAACTATGCGTCTACATCGTATGGGGTCTTACTCTTCCCTCGACTGCATATTAGGCTCTATCTATTCCCCGTCTCAGGTCGCAAGATATCAATATATATTCACTACTGAACCATAAAGCACTTACTATTGCACCGATTCTGCAAGTCCCTTAAATTCACAAAATAACTCACCGGCTTTCCTGTCTGGCAAAGCCTCGTTTTGACGAATATCATCCCAATTCTCTGTGACGTCAGCAGGAACGTCCATAGCAACAGAATGAGATGGCCGCGAAACAGTGGTTACCAGACTTGAAGTTGAAATGGCTATCGTCGTCATGGGAACCATTGGCGGCTGAAAAGAAAAGAGTTTAGAGTCTCCATAAATTCTGAGATATTTCATGCAAATAAAACCAGACATAATAAAAAAAAGCGTCAAGTAGAAAAACTAAGGTAAAGTATTTATATTTGCAGCGTACTTGCTTGATATGTTCGTACACCTTTGTACCCTGTGAATTTTGCCATGCTCCACTGGTGACTTTGCTGTATGATACACGATTGCTTGGATGTTGGCCCTGCGGAGGCAGTGATGAAAACGAACAAGACGGCGTGGCGTTAGTATTACCATTAGCAACAGCGGTTCGTGGGCTCGCCGTGCTGGCAACAGAAGACGGTATTATTGATGCATGCTCTGGTTCGCATTGCGTCGAAGCATTCGGCGGTGTTTGCAACGGAGGCGTCGTTGAAGGAGGAAGAGCTTTCTGATCAATGAATCCTCCTAGCGTTATGCTGTTCCGTCCTTGATTTTGAAATATGCTTGGAGCGTTTAATGCTTCCGTGACCAAGAATCGCGCTCTCTCGACGCTTTGCGGAGAACCCTGCAAATTGAAAAAGACGTTTACGGTTGATAAATAACTCCCAAATATTATTTCCAGCATTTGTAACCTTTCACGCCACATCAATTTAAACCAAATGCAGATTGGTTTAACATTAATTTAACACCTGAAGCAAGCCATCGAGCCCGGCCAAATATTTAAAAATAGAAATTATCAATAATCATGTTTATGTTTTCTCTGTGATGATTTCCTGATTTTATCTTAAAGGTTGCACTTCACTGGTTCAAATTACAATAGAAAAATGCTTGAACCCAAATCCTAGCAGTTGTTTTTACCCTGATAAAAATACTGAGCTAAGATGGCTGCCGCTGGAATAGGCGATTATATTTTTCTTTTGTACTTTGAACCATTACAGAATATTTACACAAAATGATTTATTTTTTTAAGACACTGATGCTAAGCTTCTCTTTAGAAGGCATTCATAGCATTTGTAGATAGGTAGATAGAGCCAATGAAGTGCGAGACAGACTGCCATTAATATAAACAAAAATAATGAAGAAACATCTCCCATTCCATCATAGTTACCTTAACAATTATTAGCCTGTCATTCGGAGCTTGTGGTTCCGGCTTGTTCACTGTGATTTGCGCTCCAGAGTCATCCTGTGATAAAAAGAATATCAACATTACACGATATGTCAAGTAAAATTCGCAAAAAAGCAAAATCACTGATACAACATCTGTTGGCTGTTTTTTTTCGCACAAGTTTGATTTTCGCGCATTAAATAAGTATGTCGACCGTAGTCGGAGGCAAAGCAAAGGCTCCTCTTTCGTTCGCTGCTACCTGGGGGTAGGTCGCCTCAGCCCAACTTTTGATGCTGAGCGCTAAGCAGAGAGGCACTGAGTACCATTTTTTAAAGTCTTTGGTATGACTCGGCGCTTGGCCAAGCTTGCGGTTTTTGCGCAATAAAAAGATTAAATTTCAGAAATTATCGCCCAACAACTGTACAGATAAGAAAGAACAAATTTCGTAAAACGAAGGATTCAACCAACAAGAAAACAAAGCTATTTGTCATCGCTTTGAAAAGATTTCACAATACCAAGTTCAACCAAGTTCCAAGTTCAATTCAACTATCCATAAAAGCTTGTTTCTCTGTTCATTATGATCTGGTTTAATGAGGTCAATAGTGTGAAATCCTTTGAAAGCAATTGCAAAGCAACTGCAAATCCCATTGCTATTTTGGAAACTCGAATCTCTTTTTTCACAAAATTTTCCCTTCCTGCGTAGGTATCCTCATATAATACGTACCGTAATTGAATTGATTTTACTTCCAGCTTTACCAATCACGCGACCACAGTACGCGTTTGGTACAACCATCTGTATGATAAGGGTTCTAATGAAACAAAAACAAAAGAATGTTCGAGCAAAAGAACAAAAGAAACGTCCTAATTGTATTGTTTTGAAAAACAGGGAAATCTTGTAAAACAAAACATTGCTGTTTCAAAGATGACAGCGGGAAAATCGATTTGAAAGATTATATTCTACACAAGGGGAGAGTTTGTAACGATAATGAAATTGACAAACCAATTTTAAAGTGATAAGCCATCGAAAACAAAGCGAATTCTCTCAAGCGGAAAATCAAAACAAACAAAGGCATGTTTTGATTTTCTGCTAGAAAGAATTCGCTTTGTCTTGAATGGCTAATTATTTTGAAATTGGCGCGCTAATTTTACTACTGTTACAAAATCTGCCCTTGTTGATTATAACAGCTTTTTCTATGTATTTTGATCTGATTGAGTGCACTCAGAGTGTGAAATCTATTCTTTCAAATCGCAAATCGCATTGTGATGTTTGAAACAGCAATCTTTCGTTTACTTTTGAAAAGGGAGGAAATATAAAAATTGAAAGACTCAGAAGAAGTAATCTGTAAGGGACATCAAGTAAATAACAAAGGTGCCAAAGTACACAAGGAGGTAATCCTTAAGGGCATTTAAGCAATGAAAACAACAACTTTAGATATCGGTGCTTAACGTAATAAGATAATTTGTTCAACAACAAAATGTCCGAGCATGACAAAGCGATTTGTCACCCTGAAAAATAAATTTCGCACCGTTTAAAGTAACCAAACTACAGTAGTAACCACAATAAAAAAAACCGCAAAATCCTTTTACTCTTTTCTGTTCTTGATTATGGAGTACATAAAATTTTAAATGCTCAAATGAAGGGCGTCAGTCTATTCGCAAGGTTTGGAAAATACATTAGTTTAACTCCCATTGACTTTGAAGATCTTCGTTTCAATTTTCTTCAAAATTATAGCATTTTTCAGATTTTGTGGTGAAAATTTGAGAGTAAAGGTTCTTAAAAGGTTCTTAAAGGTTATTATATGCGGGTTTGGAGGTACCTCGGGTAGCCTATTCTGATTTAGGGTGCCCTTGTCATCTTGCCACTTAGATCATCATGCCAATAGACCTTTTCGGAAATAAATTTCTTCTATTGTGCTACATCACTAGCCTTGTTTTCAACGTTGATGAAAGTACAAGAAAAGTTTAAACTTGCATGTCTTTTCGTTCCTTTGGGAGAGAAAGAGGCAAGAATAACCATTCTCAGTGGAAATAGAAGAATAGCCTCGAAATCAGGTTATATTTCCGAAAAGGTCTACAAAAGAACGTTTTTGCTTTGTTAAAAGGCAGGGTGGGATGATTTAGGTACTAGAAGTGTGCAAGTCAATGGTTTTTAGATGACATCAAATGCCAAGCATGATTGGTCTGTGGTTAAACGTTTGTTTCCTTGCTAGGATGATCCTACCCAGAAAAAGTCCCTTGTGAATGCTCAGTATCTCAGCTATGGATGCTAGGATAATCTTAATACTAGGATGATCAACCCTCCTTGTGACACAATCCTCTGACTGTTTCAACATTTCTCAGCCAGAAAGCAATTCCCGGCCCAAAAAGGCATACTATAATAAGTCGAAAAGATGTATCTTGTAAGTGATCGGTGTTAGATTATAAAAGTCGAAATAATAACACACCACTATCTCTAGATATATGTATAACCGTTCTTAAAATACAGATTTCAACAACGAAATGTATAGCTGTTATTTGTCATATTTCAAGAGATGGTGTGCGTTATTATCAAACTCATGACCTGACACCGACACTTGTAAATACGCACTTGCTCGTTCTGTGGACTTCCTTCCAGTCCAATTCGTTGAATTCCAGATTCCCGGCAGTGCTGTTGCATGAGCTCCTCCCAGAAGAAACTGTGGACAAAAGAAGTAATCTTCTTAGATTTCACAAATGTAATAGTATTAGAAAAATTTCAAAAATACAAACCTTACAAGACGCACAATCGTTCAAATAACACAACAACAAAAAAGCACCTTAGACTTCTCATCTTCACCATCAATTAATGTCTTAAGTACGTTTATAAAAACTGCCTTCAGACATTTTCCATCGCTACAAAATTGCATTTTAGGCATTTTTCATTCAGCTTTCAAACATTTGCCTTCCTGAAGTTTTTTAAAACATGTTTCGAAACCAACAAAAATAAACACTATAAAACAAGACGAAAAAAGTACTATCAAACATGAAACGAGGAAATTGTTTCTAGAAAGTGTTTCAAATTTAAAACTTCTTAAAAAATTTCAAATGATATATAATTAAACATATATATATATATATATATATAATTAAAACTTATAATTAAACAATATAAAGCTCTAAAATAAAAGCGGTAACATTCACATTAATATTCGCATTATTGTTCATAATATTAACACAAGTATTCGATAATACAACAATAACAATCAAAATAACAATAACAATAACAGTGCAGTGCAGTGAGGTGCAATGCAATGAAATACAATACAATACAATACAATACAATACAATACAATACAATACAATACAATACAATACAATACAATGAAATACAATACAATACAATACAATACAATTCGATCAATTATTACTGACCTGAATTACCATTTGTTGTTGATGTTGAATGCTTTCCGATGTACAAAACTCCTCCTTTACCCGATGAATCGCTCCCTTGTGTGGCGGACGATACTGCACTCTTAGGCCTTGACCACTTATCTCCAACCTGCTTGTCGTCACTAAGCGAGGAAGCAGAACGCCTTCTTGGTTTCGTGGTTACGGCGTTGTGGCTCATATCATCAACAGAGCAATCTATCAAGTCAGTTTCAGGCAAAGACGACGACACGCGTAGTCGACGCTCCTTCTTGCTTTCGCTCGAAAAAGTACCGTTAACAAAAACGCTGTCGTTATCTTCAAATATCTCGCAGTCGTCAATCTCCGAGGTTCTGCTTCGATCAGTTGAACTTCCACGTGTCATGTTCGTAGGGTTGTTATTTCCAACTGTCGTGTTCCCAGCCGTCGTTTTGCCTTGAGATTTGAGAACAGTCTCTTCCTCGGTTTCCTGGAAAATGTCATCTTGGTGTGTCTCCTCTCTGTTTTCATACGGTTGCAACTTTTCCACTAAAATTGATAATATTAGAAATTCAAAGTAACTACATCATTTGCGAATTGCAAATATAAGAATTGCAGGTGTGGGTAACAGAGGCAGCAACGTTTGTAACAATAGTGAATTCAAAGCCATTAGCCGTCCAAAACAAAGCAAAACTCTCTCAACTTGAAAATGCAAACATCTCCTTCACAACTCTGCGTGGCTTCGCTTGTTTACATTTTCCAGTTGAGATCATTTTTTATTGTTTTCAACGGACAATTCCTTTGAAATTGGTGTGTCAATTTCACTATTGTTACAAAATTTGCCTCTGTTGTTGAAGGTGCAAATATTCAAGATCACCTATATGTACAGTGGATCTCTGAAATACTCATAAATATATTGAGTTTTATCTTCGGGTGCACCATATAAAAAATTACCGCATATGATGGGCTTGTTCACCCGCTACACAAAGACAATGCTACATCTTAAATTCCTGCAAACTTTTACAAACTTAAAGTCTTACCTTTAACCTCCTCGTCATCTAAATCATCAATAACATCCTCTCCATGATGAATCTCCATTTTTAAATCACCTCCATTTTCGTCTTCTTCATTGTTAACCTCAATGTCCCCCACTCTGTTCTCTAATGGCTCGCTGCCACTCGCTGCATTCGAACTTGATTCCATTTCTCTTAGGGACTTTTTCTTTCTGCGCTTATCTCTTCTTTTCTCTGCTTGCTTTTTCTTCTTCTTTTCTTCTCTAGTTATTTCATCGTCAATTTCCTGAAATATTTCAAAAAGCACACTAAGCATACAACGAAAGCAAAACTTGACATCGTCCAAAAGCATGAAAGAGAGAGTACATAGAAAAACCGTAGATAACAAACCGTAGGGTCGGTGTAAGATACAATTGAGATTATGACTCATACCATCTCTAGACATATGACAAATAACAGATCGTTCTAAAAAATATGTTTTGCAATATGTATTTTAAGAATGAATAATATTTGCCATTATCATAGATGGTGTGTGTGATAATCTCAACTATCATCTAACAATGACCTCACTGTAGATACTACTTCAAAAGAAAGATCTCCCAATAACCTGATCACACGAGACAATGCCAAGTTTATCTCTTGCAATCCAAACAAAATTTCTTTGTAATCCTCATTGTTAAATAATAACAAAATATTAAAAGATGGTCGCTGTTATTACAATTAAATCAAACCTTTTCGGTCCTATGTGTCTGCATCTACCAAAATGACCCACTCTCGCTTTACAAATCTACAGACTAGCTGTTAATACCCAAAGAGGGTAACTTTCAAAGCAAGTTGTGAAAGGTTGTGGACCATAAATGCCCAGAAATAACTTTTCATGAAGATAACGTTCTATATTACTTAAATAAAATGAATCAACATAGACTACAATTACAGAAAAATACATTGGTATGACTGCCAAGTTCTTGATAGTCAAACAAAATTTAACAATATTTGCAGTATCTCAAAAACCACAAATTATATTTTGGGTCACACAAAAATTGGCTAAATATTTGAGGGTTAGCAAGAAAACGTTGGTATTGAAAATTATAAAGTATCCCCCCCCCCCGAATTTTAATATCAGAAAGAAACTTCCCCTTTTCATTTCCTCCTGCAAATCAAAGTTCCTTGTTTGCCTTCTTCGTACTTGCATTTTAATTCGTTGAAATTAGCTAAAAAGTTGAGACCAGATGACATAATGCTCTTTCCCATTGTATATGGCACATATAGATGTAATTTTTAGTTTTTGAATATTTTCATTGCTGATTAAAAGCAATTATTTTCGAGCTCAGGTGTCAACATTTTTTCGGATTTTAAATTTTTTCCCATGTCATAAGTTTTTAATTTTTTCCCATGTGTTAAGACCTGTTGAATTTCCCCCCAAACTTTCCCCCCAAACTCAAAACATAACATCTCATATAACATCTCATTTTGCATTTTTCCCCCCACGTAATTTCCTACCCATTTCCCACTACCCATTTCCCCGCCAATTGCAAAGAATATTGACTCCTGTTCAGGCTCAAAATACAAAGAATTCATCCATCCTTACTAAAAGAACTCCAAAAAATTAACATAACAGTTTATTGTAAAAGTATAAACTGGCGCAGATGCGTGCTGCAAAGCAACGGGAAATACAGTTCTTGAATGTGATAAAAATTGCTTAATTTTAAGCGACCATCGTAAAAAGACACCAGAATTCATAGATTAAATCGCACAGATTAATAATACATTGCAAATACAATCGGTGCTAGGTCAGTCAGACTAAATAACTGTGCACATGCTGAACAAAGATTGTCATATTTTGCTTAAAAATAGAAAATGGATAACAAGAGTTTTACCATAATAAACCATAGTTCATTCTCCTCCTCAGAACCTCTCAAAGAGCAACCGACAAAGTCTCCTTATCTCAAAAAATAAAATAGAAAATAAAATAAAATAAAATATTAATACCTGTACGAGACTTTGTGCATTTTTTAAAGCTTGTAATTCCCTTCTTTTCTTTGCCTGGAATAAATTTAGAAATTCAATTTAGGAATTATCCTTTAAAGTTCTCTTCCCAAAACAGATATTGTGATAAAGACTAGATGATTACAATATGGATGTCACGCTCCTTTGAGTTTCACACTACCACCATTGTTGTGATTGCAAACAATAGCAGACAAACAACAGCATTTCTATCACCATTGTTGGCAACCTTGCTACATATGACCAACATGTTTTCAATCAATTAAAATGCAACATCGTACCCAGAGCTATTTTATTCAGAAGAATCTCTCGAGATTCAGTCGAATGTTGATTTCCATTCATATTGTTTCTCGCAAGCCAATGAAAAGGCATAACTACACCAGGGGTATCGTATGCAATAGCCCTGGGCATGAGGTTTCTTGAAAATGATGACATCGATGTCAGAAGAAATATGAGAAATTTTGTGAAACAAACTAGACTACATTTCATTCAGAGATATTTTCTTCAACTCTCTTCACAAATACAGTTTCGTTATAAAATTTAGTCATCCATTTCTGCAATGAAAACTTTCTAAAGTTTGCTACAGTAAGGCCCAGCAAATAGGAAACCACTCATAAGAAACTTTTATGCTCATTTTCTCAAAGTAACAATAGGAAAACAATAGAAAATATTTTTAACAATGGGGCTCAATCTGAAAAAAATATTTTCTTAAATGCGAGGCCTTACTGTATATACACGATCAGTTTTAATGAAAAAAAAAATAAAATTCACAATATAGGGAAATATACAATTTAAAATATAGCTGATTGGATATAAAGAAATATTTCTAATTATTTAAAAATATAAAAATTGGAAAAAATTTAAAAATTAGAAAAAATTTAAAAATTAGAAAAAATTTAAAAATTAGAAAAAATTTAAAAATTAGAAAAAATTTAAATAAATGAAATAGTTGCTGCTACTTTTACGCGTAAAATGTGTTACATTTGAACCCCACTATCTCGAACTTTCCGAGGGCGTGGAGGTTTGTTTGAGAAAGAAAATTTTCTAGAAAACCGAAGATAAATGAATACTGGAAGCTCTCAAAGGCTATAAAGAGCAGTTCAAGCAAGTTGACGAGTTAAGTGACTTCAACTTGGAGAGGCCCCACTGTAGATGAACATTAAAACTAATTATCGAAAATGAATTGCAAAAAATCATTGCACAAAATACTACCATAAAAAAAACTTTGTAATTCACCTCTTGAATCAATGCCAGACATTTGCTTCTTTTTTGAACGAGAATTTCTTTGTCTTTGCAATCAACGGCAGACATAAGAATCTTGTGACATATTTCATCCGAAGGAAGATGATGAGTGTGCTTTATCAGCCATTCAACAACCTGAAAACATATCATTTTCAATAAGCATTTAAAATTTAGATCTCAGTAAGACGGCTAATAGCTAGATGGTCAGTGTGCTCCGATATTAATCCTTTCTTCAAGCAAAGAATACTGATTTCAATAACTCGTCTCGCAGTTAGATTGTCGATATGATTCAGCATAAGACGGCTAATAGCTAGATGGTCAATGTGCTCCGATATGCTTCATCATTAGCCATTTCAAGCCCTGAAATCTGATTTCAGTAACTCGTCTTATATAGTTAGATAGTAGTTAGTATGCTCCAAGATTAGCCTTCCCCACCTTCGATTAAGGCTTATTCAAAATTCGACCTTTGATAGGGGGGGGGCTTATTCGAGAGGGGAGGGGCTTATTCAAAAGTCAGCTTCCCTGGGAGTATTATCTAAAAAAGATGCAAAGTGTTATCTAAAAAGAGTGTAATTTGTTTTGACAAAGTAGAGGGGGCTTATTCGAGAGGGGGGCTTATTAAAAAAATCACCTTCAAGAGGAGGGTTTATTCGAGAGGGGGGCTTCATCGAATTATTACGGTATTTCCAGTTACGGTGGCCGTACACAGTTTAAAAAAATAAAGGGTAGTTCATTGAACGGATAAATGAACTCTCGCCAATAGAAAACCAGATTGAAATCGCATGTACGTAACAAGAATGACACCGTTGCAAGCGTATGGGTTGATCGAAAACATCTCACTGGATCGGGTCGGATCCAATAAACGAAAAGCTATCCGGATCAATGAGCTTGATCCAGTTATTCTTATTTAAACGAGAACTTCAATATGATGCAGAAATTTGAATCTATAAACAGTTAAAAATTACTGAAAATAAAAATCCGGCACAACTATCCTGTGAAACTTTCACAAACTATGAACTTACATTAACATGTCCTGATCTAAAAGCAGCCATTATTGGAGTGTTTCCTCGGCAATCTGTGGCCTAAAATCGAAATATGAGCTCCTACTTTATTTTCCTTCTTGAGTACATAAATGTCAAAAAACTTTTTGAAGACAAGATACAGAAATTGAATTTCTCAAAAGGAAAAAACGGAAAAATTATCAGTGGCCCAAACTCAAAACCATTTAACTCTTAATGTGAATCAAAGTATAGCCAATAGCGTAAAATAATCGGTGTTGTCCAATTCATGTGATCAGTTTAATCTCTGTCTTATTGCGCTGTGTGGAAGTATATAAACAGGCGTATATAAACAGGCTATCACATTTTCACGTGATCATTGTCTATGAAATTGTTGTCCAAATGCATTTTTTTTTTCAAACTGTATCTATTCCTTTGTTTCATTTATTGTAACTTGCATGGCATGGCTGTGTTGAAAAGTTAAAAAACTATTTTTCAAGGTGAAATAGCATATGGCATTGTCATCTTACAAAATTCTTGCATTTGCATCAATGATGCGGAATCAAAGCAACATAAAACACTTTGCCGTTCTAAAATTATTAAACATTCTTTTACTATATTTCTTCTTGCGTAAACGATACAATTTTTCATGCCACACAAGTATTAAATCAATATATCTAACCTCCATGTCAGCACCAGACGAATACAACATTTCTGCAATCTCCTTGTGACCTTCTTTACAAGAAAGAAATAACGGAGAGCATCCCTTCTTGGTATGACAATCATGATTAGAGCCCCTTTTGAAAGAAAAGCAAAGATAAACAAAATAAACACAAGGCCACAACTCTGATTGACCTGAAGCAATATGACCACACCTGAAATTGTTAAAATGTCAAAAATTTCTGTCAATCTTTGCTTTTACTGTTTTCTTGAAAAAGAATCACCTTTTTCAATGAAATATGTTATCAAGTTCTAAACGTTGTTTCAGTTAAATTTTCCAAAAATGTATATACATATAAACTTTTCAAAATTTCAAAAAAGACTTCAAAATGTCAAACAGGAGCTTAAAATACCATCATGATCTGAAATAAAAAAAAAGTATATATAATTTATGTATTATATTACGCATTACGCCAGAGGCCGATAAAATGTTTGGTTCCTGGGAGCATTCAATTTGTTGGCGAAAATTTCCTGCCAATTCCCCCAAAATTCATAGATTTGTCTTACTGTGAGCAGTACTATGTACCTTGAGAAATATTTTACATGCACGATTCCTGAATTTAGAATTTTTTTAACTGTTAAAATGACAGTTCCTTCACGATTTCCTTTTTATTGAATTTTCAAGAAAACTTTACATTCATCAAACAAATCTTTATGGGGCAAAAAAAAGCAGAACATTTCCTGAGAGAGGCGCCCGGTGCTCCCACACTTTATCGACCCCTGCATTATGTATTAAAATTTATTTTCCGCATACCTAAGCAACAGCAAATTGACTAATTCTTTGTGGCCTTTTTCAGCAGCCAGTGTCAATGGATTCTCTCTGAAAAAAAAAAATATCTATCTCAACAAATATAAGCGTTTGCAAAATTTCAAAAATTAAAATATTTTTTGCAACCTTATGTCTTTATAATAAAGTCTGTCTTCTCTCAGAGTTTTCAGCTGTTTCTGAAAACACTTTTCATCAGCATTTTGAAAAAGACAAATGTATGCAGCAGTGGCAAACAAAATAAATTTCTTGTCTTAAGTAAGCCTTTCGTCTGCACAAGAATCATTACAACTATAATCAAACAATTTTTCTTAAACCTGTAAAACAGCAAACATTTGAAGCCTTCTTTCTGACTCACCCGGTTTATGTGTTTTGGAATATTTTTCTTTAAAGTAAGTTTCCCAGCGTCCGCCTATGATTTTTTTATGAGACTGTTAATTTATGCTAATTTCTGCAGTTAACCTATTCAGCTGGTTACTTTCAAAAATTAATAAGTTGAGTCATATTCTAGAGCAGAATTTCCAACTAATCATTAACGGAAAATTTTAGCCACATAAATGTGAGAAAATATACCTGCTATTTGGAAAAGTCGCATTGACGCTTGCCCCGTTCGTCACGAGCAATTCAACAATTGTCACGTGATTTTCACGACATGCCTGCAAAACAAAACAACTTCTAAATATGACAAATTAGAAAGCAAAACGTTAACTCCGTAAAAAAGAATTTAAAATCTCTGTGGAGGAAAGTAGGACAGGGGTAATTCACAATAATTCAAAAGAGATTTCATTCTTTTCCTTGGTACAATATTGCAGTATTGGGAAGAATACCTAGCCCTGAAGTGGGATTGCATCATAAGCGCATTCCTTTTGCAATCCAAACAATCAGAAATGTATTCGAAATCATCCAACTGCCTAGAATCTCTTTCTGAACAAACAAAGCAGAAATTTATGCCAACCTAATTGCCAAAAGAACTGGCAGAATATGTCGTACTGGACTAGCGAAACAACTGAAATCGCTTTGGCTGTAGAATTGAATTGTTGGACTACAAGTGACAATACACATCCAAAATTGGCTAAATAAGACTAGTCTCATTTAAGAAAAAATGCAATGTCGGCAAACACTTCTATTGTTTACGGCAGCCTCGCTTCAAGAAAAAGTCTTTTCTAAGCCAACCAAGTCACTCCATTTTTAATTCTTACAATTTGATTGGTGCAACAAAAAATGAACAACCAATAAGATGCCATTCATTGATGTAAACAAACCTGAAAAAGAGGAGTTATCCCGGTTTTTGTGCGACAGTCTCTGTTTGCGTTTCTTTCCAGAAGCAAATCGGCAACGGCATGATGTCCTATAAAAAAAACAATACAACGATTACCGCATTTCATTGAATGAAATAAAAACTCGCACAAAACAGGCCTTTTTAAGTAATTATCAATGATTCTCCATAATTGAAAAAGGGTAGGCTGGTTGTCCACATTTCGTTTGTGGTTGTCCCCAATTGATTGTTAAAAATTTGGAGTGCTGGTTGTCCATTTGGACATGGTTGCCACCGTTAAAAAAAGGCTTGTCACAAAATTCAACATGACAAGGCTCTTAAGTTCAAGGCATATTTTAGCTTAATGGCTCAGAGTGTGGTGAGCTTAAAGTGCTAAATTTTACTGTAAATAATCTACTTTTATTTAATTTAATAATTTACTGTAAGTATTTGTTTATTGCTTCAAACATGTCTTCTTGGCTTAAATAGTAAAATTTTCATTCTGACGAGAATGAATGGAGGTATTTCAGCCTGAAGGTTCTTAAAATTGGAGGTTTTCTGTGTGTGATGTTTTACTGCAAATTCTCGGGGTGTTTATGTAACATTTTGAAAATTTTAATTCTCGTGGCGTTTATCTAAAATTTAGAAAAAACGTTCCCTTAAGTTTTAATTACATGGTCATCCGAGAAGAAACATTTCAAATATTAAAAAATCGACAATATATGAAGCCAACAAATTTGAGGAAATATTGGTAACGAAAGAACAGACAATTAATTCAACTAGGGGGTATATATGAGTTTCTTTTGTTTAAAAGTCTCAAGAAAAGCGTTTATTGCAAAAAGAGGCGTTTATTCGCAAAAAGGAGTTTACAGTATTTCAAAATGGATGCCTAATTTCGATAGACAATAAAAATTGGAATATGGCTTTATTGAGGCCTGAGAGACAATTCAAAAAAGAGAATAAGCGAATTAATTAATCGCCAGGAAAATAATTTAGCTTTTTCATAATGTGTTTATCTAGCTACCAGCTGGCTCACACAAAAAACAAACTGAGTAACAAGATATATTTAATATTTGCTCCCGTTTTAAGACTTAACGGTATTTGAAAATTTCAACCATTTGTCAAGGTAAAGAGCATGTCTTACTTCGCATTGTGTTGTGCATAGTCTTGCTACAAGACTATTTCGTGGCTTTGCCGTAGAATGTGTCTTCCCCTCCCCGCAGTATCGACACAGATCAACACAGTCTGGTACCCTGGCGTCATTTCGAATGGGAAACTGGGCTCCATGGAAGCCATCAAAATTAGCGTATAGACAAAAAACGTAACTAGTTTAACTTCAATTCCCTGTGAAATTTCAACCGCAATTTTGAAGAAAAATTAAAGAAATTGTGTCACCTTCACAACATCGACTTTTCTCACAGCCGTTCATTCCTGCCTCAGTTTGAGTCAACAAATCAGAAAGCTAAGCATCATCGCTGCTACAACTTCCATCAATGTCCATCGCATATTTCTTGTCTGATATCCAGCTTTCACATTTTAAATGCTTTAGCAAAGCAAACGGTTGCCATCGATGGAAAAAATGCCACAGATTCGATGGAAAAAAAAAGCGGCAAAATAGTTTCAGAACTTGACTATGATGTGCCAAGAAATGAATATTTTGTTTCACAAAATCTACCTCCCGCTGAAGGTTTATGAAATAGCAAATACTTAAAACCTAAGCACCACACTCACCTTTCCAGCATGCCATGAAAAGAGGACTCTGTCCATAATTATCAGGAAGTTCGACATCTGCTCCATGATTCAATAAAATTTCTGCGTCCAATTTATGCCCTTCCCTGTAAAAAAAACAATGCACTAACCACTGCAACAAAACCTACACAGCCCCATACACTGACACAATTGTTAAAATACGACATATATAAATACAAAAACGTGTGCGTGTGCTTATTAAAACGTATACAATTAGGCTTAAGTATTACAATATACATAATTAGGCTTCTAACAATGTATATAATTGCATTGTAGATCGATGTTGCATTGTACTCGCTTCTTTGGATTTCTTGCAAAATCACACGTACACGTACTTGCAAAAGCAGTACACGTACACGTGTAATGCTTATGTGTTTACGTCTACGTGTAATGCTTTTTGCAAGAAATTCAAAGAAGCAATTACAATGGAACATCGATTTACAATGCAACTACATTGCAACAAGCCTAATTTTGATGTTGCATTGTAGTAAACCTAATTTCGATAGACAATAACGTTAAAGAGAGTGGCGGGGTTACTTTAACCAAGAGACAGAATTTGGCGTTATTGGGCCATTATTAACAATTTTTAAAAAGAGAATAAACAAATTAATTAATCACCAGTAAAATAATTTAGCATTTTTAACGTGTTTTTATCTAGCTACCAGTTTGCTCATACAAAAAAGAAAACTGCATAACAAGATATATTTAATATTTGCTCCCGTTTTAAGACTTAACGGTATTTGAAAATTTCAACCATTTGTCTAGGTAAAG
>JAYJMH010003599.1:0-27706 GCA_036873815.1 Phacellophora camtschatica | reverse complement strand
TTCAAAACAAACCCTCAAGTTATGTTGGGTCCACAAAAACCACATTTGCAATGTCAGAGGAATGCAGTCTTAGAATAAAACTTTGATTTGCATTTAAACCACAAAAGTGTGCGTATTAACTATGTGGTCAAGTGGGTCGGATTTGATCTGAGTAAGTACTGTTCCCGCCAATTTTCAAAAACAAGGTATTTTTATTTGAAAGCTTAAAATTTCATGAAAAACAATGTTAACTGTGGAATTAAATTATTGAGATATGATATCCAATGACTGAACTATCAAAACATGTTAAAAACAAAAAATCCTTTTTTTTTCGTCTGAAGGGGTACAGTAACCTTAAGGATATTAATGGAGTAGACAAGCTATCATATGAATAATTCAGTGAAAATTGTGTAGATAACTTCTTATCTTATACACTATATACCCAGTTTTTAATAATGCTTTTGTTGAAAAAAGAATTCATGATGAAAAACGGAATTTTTCATATACGTAGCAGTAACAACGTACTAAAAATGGTCCAAAATTAAGAAAGTTTCACTAGCGGAGCCTTGGCCAGGTTTATTATCGAAAAAAACGTATACAGCTTTCGTTTTTTCCGCAAAGTACGTGATCATTGTAATAAATTTCTGAATTAAGATTGATGCATGTCACGTTTTGATTCAACAGTTGCTAAGGAAAATAAATCCACTAAACAATCAAAATATTCAACTTAACTGCTTTAGAGTCATGTCATAATTTTCCACAAGATATTTTCCATGACCATATCAAATATGATAAACTTTGGTTATCATTTGGCATAACTCAGCGATTATTCAGTTGATTTCGACAACCCAGATATAAAACTTCAAGTTGAAGTCTCTTTTATCGAATGCAATTGCAAACAGAAATATTGAAGCAAAAACTCCTTCACAATAAATTTGCCAATGTGTAGCTTTTTGAGACAAACGGTATATGAACAATAGGCCTTTTGTAAATGGTAAATGTACTTTTAAAACGTTTAGTCAAAGTATTTTGCGAAAACCTGATTTGCTCCGATGAAATGGTTGTAATTGTTATTATACACATTTTTTATAAGAACACCCAGCTTCGGTTTCAGTCTGGATTTGTTCTTACTTCTGGGCTGATTTTTATAAACTTGCTACCCCTACTTTCTCAGAAACATTGTTAAGGTGTGTTTCAGGTCAAGTGCTCAACGCCTGCATACTTGCACGCAGGCTAAGCCTCGTAAAGGTTTTTCTTTGTTCTTATAATAAAAAACATGTTTACAATAACCTACGTACATTTTTTGCTAAATAAAATAATTCTCTATTTGATGAAATAATTTGTCAATCTGTGGACACTGGAACCAAACTAGACTAGTTATATTAGTGTGTTGTATTATTTGTAAATATATTGTATATTTAAATGAACTCAGTGGAAATAAATATTGAAAATATATGAACAGTCATTAAAATATCTGAAATTTTTTGTGCTAATTTTTGTTGTTGATGTTTTTCTTGCTTTTGAGTAAATTTTTTGTACTGCTGAGTACTGCTGGCTTTCGACTTTTTTCGATGAGTTTCTTTGCATATAGAAAGGAATTTTAAGGCAAAATTAATAAAATACGCATGTTGTTTGTTTCTACACAATTTATATGTTTACATCTTTAGGCCTCTTTACATCTTAGTTTATTGTCAACCAAGAATGAGAACCATAAAATAAGCAAAGGGCAAAATGATTAACTAGGTAGTTCTTTCTAATGTATGGATCGAGTGATGTTGTATTGTTCTTTTCTTTTCAACTGAACTTTTGCAATGCACAATCGTGAACTTCCACATTTGCATCAGTCTGTTCTTGCCCACAACAGGACACCAGTCAAGCAGTCAAGGGCCAAGTAAACATTGACAGCACCACAGACACAGATTTTTCCAGATCTTCATGCACATACACGAAGTAATTGCTCGTGACCTTAGCCACGAACGACAAGACAAACGAAGAGGAAGTGAACCGAAAGTTATGAATCTATTATAAATATATGAAGAAGGAACAGTA
This sequence comes from Phacellophora camtschatica, assembly GCA_036873815.1. Classification (NCBI taxonomy): domain Eukaryota; kingdom Metazoa; phylum Cnidaria; class Scyphozoa; order Semaeostomeae; family Ulmaridae; genus Phacellophora; species Phacellophora camtschatica. Next base: position 25,678 of record JAYJMH010003599.1, on the reverse strand, counting down.
GAGAATAGCAAAAGTGAAACGTGAAGTGAAGGGGCATGCGAACATGCACACCGTTTTATTAAAGATGATTATATAGTTGAAAGGTATGTATGCCAATTATTTATTATGATTGATTATTTTAATTTTAGGCCAGCAACAACAACATGTTATATCAATCATCTTGTCTACACAAAAACAACACAGCATTTTACAATTTAGTTAAATTTAGGCCAGCTTTTTGTACCATTTCTGGCTGACTGCACATCGCCGTACTCCATATGAAAATACGATTTGTCACCTAACCTTGTATTCGAAATAAAGAATTAAAGCAATCTGCCACCTGTCTGATGATGAATAAATGAAATTGATTCAAAACAAAATCAAGTCTGCAGAGTGGGTCATGTGTGCACGCAGCACGCGATTTTTTTCATACTGTTGCATGCATGCACTGCAAAAACTGCCATGCTCAGCGCAGAGTGAAACAAAATAGAATCAAAACCGCAAAGGTTTATTTTGATTGAATTGAGATCAGTAGATCACAAAGTGTCCCAATCAATTTTTTGATTCATATGCGCAAATGTATGGAAATGCAGTGAAGATGGCAGTCAATGATATTTATTGAGAAAACCCCTTTCACACCTGAAATTCAATTTTCATTGAAAATAAACAAAAGAGAACAACTTTTGTTGTATAAAAAAAAGAATGTAAATTTGGTGCCAAAGGATTTCTATGATATGATTCATACATATATAGTATATATATAATAGCTACAATATATTTCTATGATATACTACCAAACATTTTAACCTAATATACACTTTTTCATAGGAAACTAAGAATTTGGTCCAGTACTGAAAGTTTCTAAAACATTTCCACTTTTAAGTACTTTTAAGATTCTTAACAGCTTTTTAAAAGGGCACCTATTTTCTAAGATAAATATTTACATTTATGATAATTACACAGTTTTAAACAGAATTTAGCTGCTGAGCCATTTTAGCTCACAATGTATTGATAGGCTAGATATGATATCTCACTAATGATACAAATACAATTCAGCACTCAGACAGCCAGGAAATTAGTAAGCTATTATTAGTAAATTATTAATAAATGAATGGATGGAAACGGAAATTAAACAAATTCCTTACCAAATTTTTTTCCAGTACTCAAGTCTCATAATTGTTTGAGTCGAGCCAAGTACTGGGTTTCTTGTAATCTAGTTTCTTTTAAAAATTTCTTTTGATGTATCAGGTTATATGAACTGCAGTGAAAACAAACAGGTTTAATATCATCTCGGATCCAAGAATACACCTTTTTTATAAGAAACTCACTGGTGAAACCCATGGAAATTTAGGAAACTTTTACTAGTGAATAAAAGTTGCTAAGAAACTTTTAAAGTTTTTAGTGAAGATTACATAATGCTAATGATTTTAGTGGGTGGACATGATGGTAGATGATTGATTCATTGAAGACTTTTTATCCTGTACAATATATGCCCAGTTTTTGTAATGTTTTTGTTGAAAAAAGGATGCATAGTAAAAAAACATAGTAAACTTTTTATGTACAATTAAGAAACTTTTACTAGTGAAAATTTGTCCAAAATGGATGGTCCAAAATTAAGAAACTTTTACTAGTGGAACCCTAGCCCAGTTTCTTATAAAAACTTGTATGGCTACTAAGAAGTTACTTTTTTGCTAAGAAGGTACAAATCCAATAATTTGTGTGATTTTATCAAATTAGTCAAAAAAGTATTAAAAGCTGTGAAAAATGGTTTGATTGCAACTAATTATCATTAATATCGACAAAAATAATAATATCATATTTATCTCTTTATCCTTGATAATTCCACCAGTCCTCATTATAAGAATGGGTAAAATTCCAATTAAAAGAGTGAATTATTTAAAATTTTAGGTATTCTCCTTGATGAGCATATTAGTTGGAAATACCACTTGAGTGAACTATCCAAAAAAATAGCTGGAACCTGTGGAATGTTTTTTAAGATTAGAAACTTAATCCCATTGGAAGTTTTAATATGTCTCTACAATGCTCTATATTTGTCATTTTTACAATATAGAATATATATCTCAGGTCAAACCTATGATAAATATATTTATCCAATTTTTAAAATACAAAAGAAAATAGTTAGAGCGACAGCATTTCAGCCCCCAATGACACCTACCCTACCTAAGTAAGTAAGTTTTATTTGCCACTGAATTAAAAGTTTACAATTTAAAATTTAAATAAAAAGATACAATTTGTAAAATAAAATATGAATAAGAAACCAACTCTTGTTCATTTTTCTGAATTGATCTGCTAATTATTTCAAAAAATTTGTCTTTTACTAAATTCTCACAAAAATACCACTCAGTGTGGGTTAAATGCTTTAAGACACCTTTGTGCAAAGTTGTGGAATGCACTTCCTGTAGCCATAGGAGCAGCTCCTTCAAAGCAGGCTTTTAAATCAAAAATGGAAAAATATTTACTCAATTTAGTCAATTATAAAAATAGGGAGGACTCTCTTCCCATTGGCCTGCCTACTTAGAGAGTTCCTCCTTTACGAAGTTCTCCATACAATTTATCCATTTATTAATATGTTATCAATTGTGTGTTAATATGTTGATTATCCATTTATTAATATGTTATCAATTGTGTGTTAATGATTGTTTTGAGTTATTATTGTTAAATTTCTTCGTATTTATGTATGTATTTAGTTTTAAATTGTATGATTGTCAGAATTTTGAATGAATTCATATACTGAAACTGAAGTTGAAGCCATATGTTAATTGAATCATTTTGTTGTCTTCTCTGTTGTAATTTTCTTTCTGTTGTTTTGCCTTTTTGCAATTCACTTGCGATGCTAAACAACAGAAAGACAAATAGAAAGACAACAGAATGATTCGATTTTTATGGTAATAAATTATCTGGAACTACGTTTTGGCATCCAAATTCCAACTTGGTGAGACTGTAAAGTGAAACACATTTCTGCAGAGACCTTGGTTGCACAAGCAGCATGAATGGGAGGTGTTGTTGGTTTCTGTAATTTGTAATCATTGCAAGTGGGCATTTCCATGTAAATATTGACGAGTGTGGCAATGTCATTCTCTGCATATTAGATTTGTTGTGCTACTTTTTGTGTATTGCCAGATTTGTTGTGCTACTTTTCCTCATATGGAAAACGAAACTCTTCCAATGACCTCTTGTACAAAATATTAAATTGATATATTGACTGTGATGCATTATTTTTTTTTTAAAATGAATATTTTTGTGGCAAGAGGCCACAAATTTAAGCTTTATAAGAAAATATGTGTTTTAGGAAAAATGTTTTCAGTCAACTCAACGGATTGTAAATAATTAGAACAAATTACCTTGTTTTGTGAAGTTGTAAATGGTTCGAGCATTGTACAATTTGAGAAACTATACAACAATTTTCATAATGGACTAAAATATTATTAAATTATATTAAAATATTATTTTTATATGAACATTTTTTTCCATATATAAATATTTATTTTTATTTTTTGAGTATCAAAATCTTTGAAAGCAAGGATTCTTAAAATTTTGTTTCTTATTTATTCTAGCACTTGAGCATTGGACATGACAGATAACTTTGTCTCAGGCTACACATCATTTCAACCACTTACACCTGAAGCTAAAAGCATTGCTTCAGGATTTTCTTTTTCAAAGTTTTTTGATTTTTCACGGAGAAAGAACAAACAGACTTCTTACAATTGCCATGATTTGGTAGAAGAGCCAGAAACTGAGAGTCTAACAAATTCAAGTGAAAAAAGCCAACAGTGGAATCAATCAACATCAAGCAAAAATGGAGAAAAATCAAATGAAATTTCTATCAACGGTGGCAGCAAAAGTATACCTGGACCAACTTTTGGAATATCGAAATCAGAGAATAGTTCGCCAGTGTTGCCAAGGAAAGAAAAAGGAAAATATAGAAATGTGAAAACAATCCTTAGAAGATTAAGCGCAATTGCAGTTGATAAAAAATGGCATCAGGTATCTTGAAAATATTATCAGCGGTGTACCAAAGAATTTTGATGCAGCAACATTTTGCCAATCAAATTTTTTTTAATTTGGTTTTGCATATTTGACCAGTTATAAAATTACCAGCCATTGCCTATATTTACTTTTCTACATTCCCTTCATTGGCATACGACTGAATATCATATTATTTTTATTATTATATTTATTGATTGTGTTTTGTGTGTTTTAGTATTATCATATTATTGTTTTTTTCCAGTATTTTTCCATCATTTTTTCCATCTAGTTAAGTGTCACATTCAAATAAGCGCTGCTCTCAAATAAGCTCCGCTCTAAGTGTCACTCTCAACTCAGCGCCACTTTCTGATTTAAGTGTTGATCCAGAATCTGTAAAATAGAATTTGCGTAGCCTACACGTAGCCTTAAATATGAGTCTGCACTCAGGATAAATTTGCGAAGCTCTATTACGTATATAAAACTAATTTTTGAATTTTCTAATTTTCAAAATAAGCTCCATTTCTGAATAACATTCTATGGAAACCACAGCTTGCTAATATATTTTAGTGCGAGGACAGCGATAAAGAATAACATGGCCTTGACATACAGCAGCTGTAAAAAATATCTTACGACGACATACAGCAAGTACCCGCAAATAAGAATCCCCCTTGCACAAGAAACAGATCTCAATTTCTTCAATGAAATAAAACAAAGTTTATTGTTTTTAAACAATAGGCTGAAATTGAAAGCCGCGTTTCTTTTTCGCGGGTACTTACTGTATTTGTTAATGGACGTAGACAGTCATTTATAAAAAATGAAGGGTACAGTAATTAACAGTCGAAGGGTACAGTAAAAAACAGTCGAGTGGATACAGTAATAAAACGAACATTTCGACCCTGCCTAGCATCATCATCATCAGGAAACTTTCAAAGCCAAGGGCTTATAAATACTCCAGTAAAAATGGAAGAATAAGCACTACAAAAAATGCTCAGGAAATTAAATAAGTGCTGCAGCATGTAATTAGACGATATAATATCAATGTAATTTGTGTTTCATTCTTATTTTAAATATTGTTTTTATTTTTTCAAGCCATGTAAAGTTATTTTATTGTTTATTGTCATTTATGGTTATGAAATCTGAATTGTTTTAACCCTTTCACGTCCAGATTTATTTGCAATTAACGGGAAAATCCTATCTAAATTTCATTTTGCAGGGGGTAGCACTTGCAAACCAGCTTCACTCGAGAGATAAACTTGATTTTGAAGTATCTGAAATTTATGTAAAAGTGTCTTTTGAAATATATTTCTTAAAAGTGACAAATTTATTCCAGATATCTGGCGACTTCAAGCATGATTCGAAACAATATTGGATGCCAGATGAGCATTGCAAGGAATGTTATGAATGTGGTGGAAAATTTAGCACCTTTCGTAGAAAACACCATTGCAGAGTCTGCGGACAAATCTTTTGTAGCAGGTGCTGTGGCCAAGAGGTGCCTGGCAGGGCAATGGGATTTACTGGTATGCGAAAAATGCAGTGAAATTTCACTTTATTTTTTAACTTATATATACTTATCTATTGTGACGTTGTTTTGTACTAGGTATTAATTGTATGCTCGTGACTATAATGAAACCTGACTGTTGGCAAAAATGTTTCTGGAATGTGGCTTGGGTTATTAGTAGGTAGAGGTGTGCGAATCCTGTCCAAATTTGGATCTGATCCAGACTCGAACGAAGCTACTTTGGATTGGATCGCATAGGATTCAGTGCTTTTTTAGTCAGATCGGATCGGGTTCATTGTATTTTTGCTCGAATATTATCAATTACAAAAATCGTCAAAACGTTTTAGTTATTTATGTTCAATTTCTTACGAACCATTGACACTTTGATATAATTATGTTTAATTGCAGAAATCAAAGGGACCAAACTATAAAAATGAACTGTTGATAAATAATGCTTGGAAGCAAAAGAGAACACCTGTTTTCTCGTGATTTATTGATAAGTTGTCGTTACTTTTTGTAATTAAGATCATGTACGTAAATATGTGTAACTTAGATGTTTTTCATATTCAAGCAGCTGATGTTTCTGTATCACATTATTGGAGTTTTTCGGATTTGGGTCGGATGAAGAAGATCGGATATTCACGTTTTTGCATTATACTTGCAAAACCAATATATTGTTTTATGGGGCACCCGGCATTATTTTTTCTTAATTTGACAACTAACGGCGTGAAATGTGTTCCAGCACCTGCATAATAGACTGGCTAAACCTAGTTCTTAAAGTACGCGTTTTTTATCGAGAGGTAGGGGTGCTTAACCCTGTTAAAAGGGGTGAAATCGAAGTAAATTTTAGGTTTTACAGTTGTCTTATATTTTCCAGCATATTAAGTTACCCACAAATGAAATAAAAAGTTTATGTTTTTCTAGCCCTTCAATTTATGTATCACGGTAACTTTGCATTGTATTAGCTCAATGCTTTGCATTAAATTGATAAATTTATAAGGTTTTTGCTCAATGTAAAATATTTGTTGGCCATGGTTACATATTTACCCTCTGTCATTTCTTTAGTCAATTGTATTTTCTGTTGTGTCATTTGTTGTTTTCAGAAGGAAATAACTTAAAAGTGTTAACATAGTGCTCAATTTAATAAATAACACATAATTATGCATCATATATATACAGTATGTATACTATTTGAGTCACTCGGCTCATAGTCATATTCCGGGTATTATCAAATCACCACTGTTTGCCGAATTTACCTTTCATCAAACCCTTATAAATTGACTACTCTCACTTAACTCAGTTTACGGTCACTTAACTCTGTTTACGGTCACTGAACTCTGTTTACGGTCACTTAACTCTGTTTACGGTCACTTAACTCTGTTTACGGTCACTTAACTCTGTTTACGGTCATTTAACTCTGTTTACGGTCACTTAACTCTGTTTACGGTCACTTAACTCTGTTTACGGTCACTCCGCTTTTAGGCACTCTCCGCTTATAATCACCCTTGTTTTCTTTCTCAAAGAGGAAAGTATACTTTATTTGGTTGCTTTGGCAAAACTTAAAAAATCATGAAAAATGTGAAAATCGTAAGTTACAAGAGCCTATGTTGATGCTTTGCAGATGGGGTGCTTAGAAAGCGTTCTTATACTTATATAAGGCTACTACAAATGATTTTCCATCAAGATATTTTAGGCTACTCCGCTTAAGGTCACATTCCGCTTACAGTTACAATTTTCTTGAACATTTTTGTGGTGACTATATGTGATTATAACAACCGGAATCAACTGTATATGCAATGATATATTTTGCAGGACACATCAGGGTTTGCAATTACTGTTATAAAATTATGAAGGCTTACACTGAAGATGATCCGGACAAGAGTCTTGAAGCTCTTAAAGAGGACATAAGGATTTGTAATGACGATTTAAACGCAAGTGAGCCATTTGGTGTTGGCAACTCTTTGAATTCATCACGCTCCAGTCTCTCAAGCTTTCACACCAGAGATGATCCAGTTGTGAGAGGAGGTAGCTCTAGCAGCTTGCCTGGAATTATTGAAAGAGAATTAAGAGGGCAGACACCTGGTCCTAGAAATCCGTTTGATGCTTTTGGTGTTACTCCAAAAGAAGCCATAGACATAAAGCAAGTAAGTGCAGCTTTGCAATCTAAATATTTCAGTATGGAATAACCGATTATACGTAATGCAGCAGGTTTCTGGATATAAAAACACCTGAATTAGAACCCCAGATACTTGGAATTTATGTTCTTAAATGCAATGGAATGAAAATTTATTGTGCTGCTCCGAAAGAGGCCATAGAAATGAAGAAGGTAAGTTCAGCTCTGCAATCCAAATATTTCAGTATAAAATAACCGATTATACGTAATACAGCCAGTTTCTGAATATAAAAATACCTGTATTAGTACCGCAGATACCAAGCCAAATGCAACAAAACCTTACCTAAGATTATTCGGTGATGACACAATTCTATTTAATTTTAGTGCTTTGAATGATCTTGCGTATTCATTTCAAGAAACAAATTACGAACTTGAAAATCTACCTAATTGGCTAAAAGCAAATAAGCTTAAAATTGATACAGGAAAAACAAACTACTCCTTTTTCATGCACTGAAAAACAATTTAGGTTCACGCTTGTAAGAAACACATGTATAAGAAACCATGCTGATACTGTTGTTTTCAAAAAACAATCGATAAAACAATAGCTCATTGTTGCTTGACAAAGGCTAAAATTTAAAAATTAGTTTTTTCCTTACAGGAACCTGCCATATTGAAGATTTGTGTAATATTTCTATTAACTTTTCTGTTTTGTGTAAATTCTACATTTTTGAATATCAACTTTCAGGACTTTCTTCGAGATCTCTGGAGACAAATCACTGACGCAGGCTCCAAACTTGAGTTACAGTGTCACAGATATCGCTTGAAAACTTACACCAACTGCTTTGTTGGCCACGAATTAGTTGACTGGCTTTTGACGTATGGTAAAGCTGCTAATAGGTATGTGATTATGTGATTATTTTATTTTATATGCATTCAATTGTTATTGCCAACAAAAGTCATTTAGATTCAGATATTTACGTGATTATTTAATTTTTTCGTTCATCATTATTAAAATATTATTTGTTTTACATGTATGTTTTATATCGTTGTTGATTGTTTTAATTGTAGAAAGAGAACGTGACATGTTTCTTGTTTGGTGTGTGTCTGCTTTCATTGAATTTAAAATGTCATCTTTCTCCGTTCACAGACCCTAAAACTTTTCGAAACATGTGAACACAAACCTTTTCAAGACTAGCAAAGAGTTATGAGAGTAGAGATACAGAGTGTTTGCAAGGAATATTTTGGGGATATCATCTAAGCAAGCGAATGTACTTTTAACAGCAAATCGATCATTCATGGAAATCGCGTTGGCACCATTTGTTCTGAAAACACTAGATGTCAAGATAATTCAATCTGAGAACATTTCATCCAGAATTATTTGCTTCACGAAACAAACACATTTGCTTCACGAAACAAACACATTTGCTTCATGAAAACAATGCTATCGGCCTCTTTTTGAAAAAGAAGCTTTTTCAAATGTCTCCGTTTTTGGTGTTCACAATGGAAATTACCCGTTTTCAAAACAACCCGCTTTCAGTTGGCTTCATTTTCATCAGCGTTTTTAAAATCTCTGAGTCAAACAAATTAGCATTGAGGTTAAGAATTGATCTTCATATCATATTACACTTTTAAAAATCACCAAGCACGCTCCTCTCCTTCTTGCTGTCAATGTCAGGGTCGCTGTCTCATTCTTCTTCAATTGTTATTTCTTTGTTCAGTTTTTTTTTGTTTTCTTGTTCTTTGTCTGTACGTTGTCGTCTATTTTCTTCAATCTGTTTAATTATTTACAAGGATTGCTGGTATAGGTTTCGGTTTTCATAAAAAGTCGGAATTTTAACAGGGAATAGAGCTTTGCTGAATAGAGCTTTGCTGAATAGAACGTACAGGCCTGTATCTTTTGAATTAAGTTGGTTTGCATGTGTTACCCCTGCAAAATAAAACTTGCCTGAGATTTTCCTGTTTTGCTGAAATAAATCTGGGTGTAAAAATTTTAAAACATCGAGCAATGTATTGGTTTATCTTATAAGACCTTTTGTTTTTATTTTCCCAGGGCGCAAGGAGTAGCCATTGGTCAAGATCTTCTTGATCTGGGCTGGATTGAATCGATACCTTCAACTGAAGAAGACATCTTTAAAGATGAATACATGCTTTATCAACCTGGGAAGGTAACATATTTCTTTCTCCGATCTTTAATGACAACTTATATTCATGGGTTAATGTTTTTGTTTGTGACCACAGTGTTGGTGTTAGGACCACTGGGTGATTCAAACAGTTTAAGCTTTTAAAAAATCATCAATATTTGATATTGTAAATTTTACTTTTTACGGTTATGCAGACGAAGGGCTAACTTAAATCAGTACATTAAACCGCGAACATGCGCACATTTGGTAGCGACCTCCCAGAAACTTTTTATGTCACCGCACTCATCAGACTCTCGGAAAACATGGAAACGCCCCCTTTAGGTTTATTTTATGGCAACGAAAACTGATTGGTCAATCAATGTCAATATTTACTGTAAAGTGGATACTTTATTCTACTTAAAAATCTCCACCAATGTCACACAATTTGTTCCATTGAAAATAATTAACGGAGAAAACATTATCCAAGATTTTTGCTTAGTTAAGGCATCTAAGTACTACATGAGCATGTCAGGCCGCGACCCAATAGAGGGGTTGGGTCTCATTTGAATCAATTTCGGGTCACATCTTACCAGAGACCGCTCTTTCCGCTTTTATACCGTCAAGTCGGTCTGCAACTGTATATGCTTGGATACCATCACATCTTCATCGTAATTTCCTTGGATTTTTCCTTTCTTTACCATGCACGTACCCCTGTAATTTTTGAGCCTTCTTTGCTTGGATGTCTTCTTTTTGAAAAAACCTTGACACTTGTTCAGAAAAAGTCAGATTTTTCAAGTTCCATACCTAGAAAAGGCAAAATATTGTTGTTCGCAATTTCCATCTATCGCTCATTATTATCGTTAATATTTATAATTAAATATTACAAAAATAATATTCTTATTCGATTTTACTTGAGCTTGGAAATTCCGTTTTTGTTGTAATTTTTGGGAAAGCGCAAGTTTTAAACTACGTTAAAAATTTTTTTCCAGCTTGCGATCTCAGAGATGGAATCACAAGGACGACAAGACATTGACCCAATTTCAACTTCAGACGACGATGGCCGTGGATCTCCAAGCAGCGTTTCCATTGCAGATGATGATGATGATGACGAAACCTTACCTAATTGGTTCAGGCAAATTGATATAGAAGCCGTTTCGCCTGTGGTATGTATTGATTTTACATGACTTGACTTGATATGTTTTTGAAACAGCAAAGCTTGCAAATTGTCATTATCTATCTTATGTTTTATTTATATTAACACAAATTTAAATAGCATGTTTTGAGCATTTTGTTCACGTGTTTTTAATGTTTATCTGTTCTTAGACTGAGTATCATGAAAATCCAATTCCACCGGGAACACCGTTGTCACTCGCAAAAAGAATCTCCTCAAGTAAGCATGAGAAATTTTTCAAACCTGCTTACTAATGGTTTTGAAAGTTATGACGATGTTTTGCTTTCATTAACGATATGATTTTTTACCGGGTGCTAGACCCCGTGCATACGAGAGTGGATCCATTTGAATCCGTTCTCAAACCAGTACGGATAGCGATAGGCCCCTATGCTCGCGGATAGATGGAAAACGAAGCCAGTTTTTAATAAATAAGAGGGAAGTACATATTGGTAGATTCATTACGCTTCATTTTCTCATTAAAGTCAAAAACATGATGATGGAAGGATCCAGTTGGATCTGATCCCCGTGTGAACGCAATTCGTGTTTGGTCGGATACCGTGTGAACGCGAGCAAATTTTTTGATCACATCCAAATTGGACCCAAATGAGAACGGACCCAAATGGATCCGTTCTCTTGTGCACAGGGTCTAAATGCATTACAATTTCATTTTTATGTTTAAAAGTTTTGTAAATTTCAAAAAGTTTATGGATTTTGTTATAATATCAGTGCGAACTATAAATATTATATATACCATATACGTTGTTATGATATCAGAACGAGGTATCAATATTACACCATAGATTTTGTTATAAATCTTGTTGGCCAGCAACGTTTCTGTTACCTATTTTCATGTAATTTTAACTACTATTAGCTCCAAAAGTATTCAAAAACTTCTCCTCTTCATATTAAAGCCTTCTTCTTTAGCCAGCTTTCGTTAAAATTTCGTTCCTTCGTTAAAATACCTTAAATGATCTTAAGAACAAACTTGTTCACGCTAAGCAGGAGTAAATAATCTTTTATAACGCTGCAATTTTCCACTGGAATGATATTTCTTGTGAATTCTCGTTGGAAAGTGTAAGCGTCCAAGTGGATAGAAAAATAAATCTCCTTGCTGTGGAAAAATAATAAATTTTTTCGAAGAATATTAACCCCTGTCCTAAGATCTTTTTATATCATATTTTTTTGTAATTGTTTATGAAAGGTCGACATCTAGACTTGGATCAAGCTACTATTGAGGTGGACGAAAGAAAAGAACATGGTTTCCCACGGGAATTTTCTTTACAGATGCAATTAGACTATTTAGAAGATGTAAGTAGAATCTTTGCTTTTAGTTTTAATAGTGTCTTGACGAAGTACCATTTATATACAACATTCCTGAAAGTTATGTTCATAACGCTATTAGGCTAGCCGAGATTTTGTTTGAGACTGGTGAATTCCCAAAAAAGCGGAGATGATTTTTTCACATGAAATCTCAAGCAACCCGATCAAACGGACAAGACTTTTCAAGCAAGTCTTCTTTAATCAAGCAAGTCTTTAAAACAGGCTTGTGCTCATTGATCCGCTTGCTGATTGGAGACATCTCATTGGTTATTTGATTATGTGCCGGTTGTATACTTACAAGAAGGCTTGAAAATATTCAAAGTTTTGACAAAATGTTCATGCATTGTATGTGTGTCAATCAAACTCTGACCTGTCATTGGTTGCTGGGGCCGATAACAAAAGTCTGTAAAAATAACATAAAGATATAACAATAACAGTAACAAACATGCACAAGTACAATAAATTTGGTTTGAGTATACTGGTATATGTAAAAATAATATAATATGATAAACTAAGGAGCTTAGGTTTGATACTCAATTATCGCTATTTGTTATAATATTTTGATATCATATCTCGTTTTAATTTATATTACGATATTATTATATATATTATATAACGCTTTATAATTTTTAATATTTTGCAGTGTATGATCAAGTTCATTCCATAATTGAGCAGCTTTGTTTAAGAGCATTTTACAACCCCAATTATAAAGATTTTTAAATTATATAGAGTTTTTATTTTTAAATTGTTTGATTCTTTGTGCAAGTAATTCGTAGAAAATCTCTTGTCTTTAAATAGCAGTATTTTAAGGATTCTATTTTGTAATGTCCGAAGCACTTTGATAAATTTGGCAGATGCAGCACCATAGACTTGAAGGGCATAACTTATTTTAGAATGAACAAGTGAGTTGTAGAGCGTTTTGTAAGCATTCTCTTGGGACGAAATATCTGAGTTTATAGAAAATGGCAGAGTATTTAATTATTTCACTTTTAATTTTTTCAATATTTTTTTCCCATGTTAGCTTTGCGGCCAATAAGGCACCAAAGAATTTTAGATTTTGAACTTCGTTTAGTTTTTCTCCCATGAAGATGTCAAATTTATTTACGGGAGTTTTGTTTTTTTGTTGTAGAAAAGATGCAATAATTTGTTTTTTGGGTGTTTACCTGCAATTCGTTTGATTTTAGCCAATCATTAACATTGTCCAGTTCAATGTTTACTTCAGATATAATTCGTTATCGTATTTGCCAAAACAAAATATATTTGGGTCGGCAAAAAGCCTTGGGTTGGCTTCAGTAACATTTGCCATGTCATTAACGAAAAGAATAAAAAATAATTGTCCTAGAACCGAACCTTGTGGAACCCCTGTGTTAATGTTGCAATAATTAGATTTTAAAACACTGAGCTAATTGCAGACATCTCATTGGTTACTGGATTATGTGCCGGTCGTGTGCACGCAGACTTGAAAATATTCAAATTTGACAAAATATTTATGCATTGTATGCGTGTCACTCAAACTCTAACCTGTCAGTGGTTGTGAATTAAAGGTTTGCATCTAGCCTCCATTACATAAATGCTTTGCATATCCAGCCTCCACTACATACATTTAGCTGCATGATTTATAAACTGATACAGGTGGAGGGTAGAGATACATTTGACCAATTGTTGTAGAATGAAATGAAACTATTTACACCATGACTATGTTTACACAGCTGTAATATTCTGAATCATCTTATTTGAAAAGTCAAAGGGAAAAGATTTAAACGGCTAAGTCAATTATTGTGTAGTAATTAAAAAGGCCTCGCTTTTGACAGACGGACAGTGATGGGATGATCCAGTCAGTCCGAACATTGTAGCAAGCATTTAAAAAACTTCAAAAAGATTTTGGTGAGATTTTGGTGAGGTAGCTTAATTTTTCTGGAAATAATGGTAGGAAAATAATAGAAACTATTTTGAAACGATAGGGCTCAATCTGAAAAAACCAGTTTCTTAATTGTGATGCCTTACTGTATTCAAAAATAGCGCAACTTTTCTGATGGGCATGGCACATTCAATTCGTTTGATGCCGAATCAAAGCGCTCTTATTTTACAGCAACTGTGTGCTTGCCAGTGTATTATATAGGTGCATTTATATTTTTCATGCTGCTAGGAAAGAGAAAGGAAACTTTGAGCTGGACTTCTTATTTTTGTTGTATCATTTTATCAGCATTTCCTATGATAACTTCAGCAATTTTATTTTGACTTCGTGGCAATAAGCATAAACTGCTGTTTGTTTATGCTACAATGCTGTTCTTATGATAATAAACTGCTGTTACAATATTTATGTTGCGAATTTCATTATTGCGTTTCTTATGGATATACATACTTTATACTCTGTAATCTAGAATAGAGTTATGTTTTGGCCATGGGGCAAAGGCAATTACAACATTGCAAAACATTGTAATACAATATAAAATCGTAACTGTAGGTGGCCATGGCCCCTTTGCCCCCTTTAACTATACGCCTACGAGCACGTTAGAATACGGAGACACGTTCTTTTTTTGCAGGATTCAGAAAAGCAAGTCCGCAAAGAGATTTACGATTCCACCAAAAAATTGTCACTCATAACACACGTGCCGCCACCTCCTCTGGATAATTATGTTTGTGTAGAGGGTCACCCTTTCGTGGCGAAAAAGAAACTTCCCAAAGTTACAAGTGGGACGCATTTCGTTGACGATATTCTCAGGGCCATTGAGTTTCCGAAACCATTTTCTTTGCATCAAATTGAACCGAGGGATCCTATGGTTGATGACACTGGAGAAGGTCTTGCCCGTGAAAGGTTGAGGTGAGCAGAGATAATTTCATTAACTGGGATGCATTACAGAAGGGCTTGGGATGATACGATTATGATAAGACATAGTAAGGTGTACGAGGGCATGGCATGCCAGTACACACACGGCAGAAAAAAACTGTTGATCACATCTGTTTTCTCCCCTAAACCAACTCAAATAACATTAACTCCTTGCTGCAGTGTTTGAGCGGGATCTAGATTGTTTTTATTCTGACTTGACTTACTGACTGACTTAGATGCACACTCCTGAGAACCTTGCCACATTCTCCATGATGCATCCTCTCCACTTCTCTTTATCTCGACATTCTTTCAGCTGTTAGCAAGGGGAATCCGGTATCTGATCTAATTTGATCAGACCAACGTTTAGGTGGTCTTCCTTTAGGGCGTTTTCCATCAAAGTCTTTCTTGTAGGCTATTTTAGCAAAGCTAGATTCAGGTAAACGGACAACATGGCCAAACCATTGCATTCGCTTCTTTTTATTGGCTTCAATAAAAATGAATTGCACGCTGAAAGAGTTCCAATGAACAAATATGAACAAAGACATTTAGACATCTAGCTACGTTTGTTTTTGTTCGTGTGTCTGCAGAAAACGTTATCTATGAATACTGGCAACCTGCCTCGGAAACTCTTTTTTTATTCATATCTATTTTACCTAAGTGGAATAGACAGACATGAAGTATAGTTTATTTGACAGTTGTTTTTTCTAAATTAACATATATTACAGACATGAATTAGCTTTTTAGAAAGTCTCTTAGGATTCTACTTTTCTCTTTCTTGTCTCTTGATATGATTGCTTCTTGATACAATTTTTTGTATATTATTGACTAACGCCTAACTATCACAATTGGGAGGCCTCAAGCGACTTCTACCGATGTATACTGAGTTTATTTGCAGCTTTTCCCACAACAAAGTTTGAGTATGCATCAAGCTTGTTTTCAATCTCAAATCGATACGGCTCGCAGTGTATGCCGGGAGTATGTGCAAACGTGTGATGATTTACATGCATTTTTGCATACTTTTAACACACTATTTATTAAGTAATATACTATACATAATATTTTCATGCTATTTACATGCTATTTAATTACTATTTACATGGTATTACTTCAAGTGTGACCCTTGTCTACTGCAGCTTGGCGACTGAACACCATCTTCATGCTTTGCTGAAACAGCTGATTGAATATGATGGTCTTAAGCAAGAATGGAAAGACGTCATAATGCCGATCGTATTGCGTATTAGTAAACAGGTATTTTACATTTTTTTACGGAGGGAAAAGGAAAATAAATTCGAAATTTTTTCGCAGACTCAGAAAGAAAAATCGAAGAGAACTGAATTTGTGCACAACAAATTATGTTAAATAAAAGATTTAGTTTTGAATGTGACAATGCGATTTATCCTTGTAAAGAATATATTTTACACACTCAACGCAACCAAGTTAATCATGATTGCTTTCTCTGGTTATTTTGAGTTGATTAAGTACATTCAGAGGTGTTAACTGCAAATTGGAAATTGTATTCTTTTAAGCCGCAAATGGTATCGTCATGTTCGAAACCGCACCCTTTGTTTTACAAAATCTATTCTTGTTTCATTGCATACCAATTGATTTCCTGTAACGATATTTGTAGCAAAAGTCTTTAATGAGACCATTTAAGCAATATCGCTTGTAACTGTTGAAAGAAATGATCAATTTTTGCCGAATGAAATTTCCCATGTAAAATTGAGCCTCTCTGCTATAAATGTTCTTGTTTTTTAATGTAACTCGGGTGGTTTTTACACCTCCATGAGTCAACAAGCATTAACCGTTTTTTTACTCACCCTGTGGAAATAGTAGTTAAATATTTTGCATTATATAAAGCAAGTGTAAATTAAACATATAACAAGATATAAATTACACTAAATACTATATATACAAAAATAAAACAGAATTTAAAATTAATTGCATAAAGAAAATCATGAACGATCGTTCAGATAAAATAAGTCGTATTGACTTAATGAAATGTATCATCATCTTTAGGTCGTACCTGATGTGCGTCGAGATGATGACATGGATATTCGACAGTATGTTTGGTTCAAGACAGTACCCGTTGGTGACAAGCCAGATTGCCAAGTCATCAGTGGTGTTGTTTTCACGAAGAATGTCGTTCACAAAAAGATGACTTTTAACTTTACTCAACCTAAAATACTCATGCTGAGCTGTGCAATTGAGTATCAGGTAATTTGGTGTTTTATTTTATCGCAATATCTTTAAACAATTTATCGGAAAATATTTCAAAATCATTTTCAAATTCAACTATTTTTCTTTGATGCAATCCAACTACACAAAGTACTTAATTTCTGTAATATTGTTGTTTTCCTGGCGTGAAACAATGAGCCTTGGAGTCACATACCGAAAAGTTCTATTAATTTTTCAGGGAGGGAGGTTTATCTTATTTAAGAAGAAATTGTGGAAGTTTATGTTAAAAAGGGGCTGGTTTGGATTTTTACGTCTTGCAGCTTATATTAATTTTGGCTTGAGTTTGGGTATCATCCAGTCATCTGCAATCACGTTCACAATGTCCAAAACTAGAAATTAAAATAGCCAGCATATGTGAGCTTTCAAATCAATTCAAAGAAACGCCATTCATTTCCAGTCGATATTTTGACCTAAAAGCAACCTGCTTGCTCCTACATGGACTTGGGAATTTTGACTACATAATGTTTTCAAATTTAAACTCAAAGGCGCCATTAAAACAAGCAAGTTACTTTACCATTAAAACAAGCATGGACTGAAATAAATTATGTTTCTTGCAATTAATCTGAAAGCTAACGGATTGGTGTAATTATATTTAAGTTTTTGACAGGTCGCATATGACTGGATGATATCCCAAAGGCTAAGTTTGCCCTATGGACATCGTTTTATGCAAAATGAGAGATTTGCATTCTCACGTATTTTGTGCAATTGCCCTGGAAACAGAGGTAGTTTTTTTTGTCACTCGGTATATACATATATAGTTAATTATTTAAGATGTTTAAAAAAATGACATTTTGAGGAACATTTTATGGTCGTTTATCCAAACTATCGCAGATAAGAGAAGCCTTTGCATTTTTTAAAGCTTAAAAATGGCCAGAATGAAAAAGTGATGGATTTGAAAGAAAGGGGAGCCAAGTAAAGCTTTTATATAATATTTTTTGTTCGTTTGGTGACAGTGTTTATTTTCTTTATTGCCTAAATTGCTCAGTTGAAGATTCAATTTTGTGGGCAGGCTGGCCATTCTGTTTTTGTTTACATAAAAGTTTGATTCGGTAATGCCTGGAGGATTGGATAATGCTTAGATTTAGATTTATTTTTATCCAATGTTATTTGCATGTTAAAAAAATGTTTTATTGAAGTATAAACCTATACCGGATGTCTTTGAGATATATATATATATATATAATTAAATTCATAATATTCTTTAATAGTTGAGTTAAGCGTCAATATGCTACTGTCATCAGCAATGATTGCTGAGTAAACTGACTTTGAAGTTCAAATTTGAGATTAGACCAAAACCAGATTTTTATCCACAGACATTGGTCAGCGAAGGAATATTGTAATATGTAATATGTTTGATGAGGAATGCTGGAAATGAAATGTTGAAATATAGAATGTTGGAATATATTCACAGATTGCCAATGGGATGTGAAGACATGAAGTGTTGGACTGTTCTGGTGGGGAATCAAGGCCTTCCGCAAGAGCTCGCGAGCACTCCTACTTCCTAGTCTGCAAATAAATAAAGACGTTTTTCAACAGAAACGTGGGAGACCTAAATTTTTAAAATGAAAGAAGCCGAGAAAAATGATATTATACAGAATAGAATCAATAATTGTGGCTTCAAAAGTTGTTTATCTCAAAAATTTAGTTTAATAGCATTGTTTATCGGCTTTGTTACTGTTAGTAGTTTTTGTCTTTCGCGTTCTGAACTTCTCAGCTCAGAAAAATTCTTTCTTGGTGCCATTTTTATTAACCCCATGTCATGCATCCAATGTGTCCTAAACTAACAATGAAAATGAAAAATTGTTGTTTTGGGCTAATCACAAATTTGACTGGGTTACTATACTCGGTTAATTTAATTCAGCAATGAAAATGCTAATAATAATGGGCAATAGCATATCAAAATTTAACTCGAAACTGCTAAAAGTGTAGTATAAATTGTGTTTTGGAACAAATTTTTTGAGACACGCTGTATATATCGCCAAAAAAACGGAACAACTTTGATGAACTACCAAAAATCGTGCACTGCTGCACGGATTACAACGATTGGAGTTGATGTTCACGTCAAAGGATCAAACTAGTTAAAAAAATTTGGGCGATTTTGTTCGACGCTTTTTCTTCTGTTATAAACAATTTTTGAAAAAGTTTCAATCTCGTAGAATCTCGAATCTCTGGACAAAGAGATTCCCGCGATCATGTTAAAGACCCTTTCGAATTAAAGCCTCTTTCAGTTTCGTGCATTTTCAGTTTTCACGGGTCAGTTTTCGCCGTTTGAATAAAGGCTTCATTTCATTTCAAAGTATGAAATCAATGTTTGACCTCAATGATATCAATGTTTTTTAATGTTTTCCAGCTTCAATGAGGCTCGAAACTTTTAGAAAATCGTCTGTAATGCAAGTACAAGCATCGAAAAAAATTGCTTTAACGCAAATATCAACTGTAGTCATTTTAATCTGTACAATTTTTGGCAGCTCGTCAAAGATGTTCGGTTTTTTTTTTACACACCTGGTATATCTTTTTTTAACTTGTTTTCTGACAAAATTGTTTTTATTTCATTCAAAGCGCGTTGAGAATAAATTGACATCCATTGAACCTGTTGTACTCCAAGAGTATGAATTTCTGAAGAATTTCATTGCACGTGTTGTCACATTGAAACCAAACATTGTCCTTGTCGAGAAAACCGTCGCAAGAGTTGCCCAAGATATGATTCTGAAGGCAGGAATTACTCTCGTGCATAACATTAAATCAGTAAGCAACCTTTAATTTTGTTCGTAAAGAACTTTTATTTATTTTGCATTTACTAAATGTTAATTTTTATCTTATATTTAGTGAATGTGGAACCTTGTATGTTCCATATTCAAATAAACAATTACTTTGTTGAGTAAACGAGTATTAAAATCTTTTTTTTTTTACAAAATGTGAGTACACGATTATTTATTTATAAGCAACTGTTTTATAAACACCTATGCCGAAGTTCGTCAAAAAATTAAGCAACCCCATTTCTAAGATTGATTGATTGTATTTAACGTGCCGGCCTGCGAAAGTCTCGAGATGACTTGTTTCCAGCAGGGAACACGAGTGAACATACCGCATCCGGGCATGGGACCGCTGGCTTAACGTCCCCTCCGAAGGACGAGGAAACGAGCTGAAAGGTTGCCCATCCAAAGGTTGACCCGCCTAGAGCACGCTCAACTTTAGTGATCTGACGGGAACTGTTCAGCACGCTCAGCCACTCGCTTAAGACGGATAAGACAGATAAGACAGAAGTAAGCAACTTACAAGAGACGATAAGCAATTTTTAGTAAATTGTGCTCTTCTGCTTTCGCAATAGGGCACTATGGCCGTGAAAGGGACTGTTTAAACCCAGTACCGTTTTCAATTATACCATTTTAAATTGTTTATTACGTCCACTGTTGAACATCCAAGCAACCATTTAAGCAAATTGAGTTTCTTATTTTTACTGAAAGTTAACAAACTTGAGTCCTACCCAAAATCCCAAGTTGCTTATAAAAATAATCGTGTAGCAGAACGACTGTATTTGTCCGACTTGAAGGAGAACGGCTGTATTTGTCATTGCCGAATAGTCATCGTGCATCGTTACACAGGATATTGTTCAAGGTTGACACCTTTAAACACCATTTTACCCTCCGCTTGGTTCACCTCACGACAACACCGATACTCCCGAGCTCCAACCAGTTTTTCCACCTTGCATTTAGTGCATCTGCACCTGAAATTAAAAACGTAAACATATTTTTAAAAGTGTTTTTTAAAGCAAGTTCAAATAAGAACAATAAAAAAACGTTTAGTGTTGTCTTGTGGTGAAGGTCAAACCTAAGTTTGTGCTTGTATTTTAACCTCCTCTGGGCCGGGCCTAACTAACAGTTACGCTATAGGCCCATCCACATGGCCGCATAGCTTCGTTAAACTTTAACGCTTTTTATTATATCGATTATGGAGAAAATGAAAATTTAACTTACCACTCATTAACGGGAATTCTTCTTTCGTATCTTGATTCTATGTTCGCTAATGTAAAACCATCTGGATCGTCGTTATTTGCTTCCCTTGTTACTGCTTCAGCACCACCAACACCAATGGCGAGGGGCTCGTTCTGATAATGAGCACCAGCATCAAAATGTAAAACATCATAGTCTCCTTCAGAACCACTTTCTGCATAAGAGCTTGAGCATGAATTGATAACGGATCCTTCGCTTTCACTAGCAGACATTTTCAATTCAGTGTAACCTTTCTTCGTTAAAGTATAATCACAATTGTAAGAAGCTACAATTTTCCGTCCCATCAAAAGCTCACGAATTGCGAAATGTTTACAAACACGAGTCATCATCTTGACGTCACTGCGTGAGAGAAAAAATTCCTTTGGTGCCCCTTTTCAGGAGGGGAAATGAAGCCCTTCTTCGCAATACAAAACGTTACATTATATCTTAAACAATTTGACAAAGATGGAATTTTAAGAAAGTAAAAAAAAAATTGCTGCAAAATTTCATGTCACAAGGCCTTTAACTGTAGAAACTTTGCATTGTAGGAACGTTACGATTATCTCCTCGTCAATGGAATTTGGTGAATAAAAGCAGTTTCCACTCATAAAAGCGCATTTCGAGTATTCTTTTGTTTATATTCATTCACTAGGGACATGCTGTCAATGTGATTTGCTCTTTAATTCGTTTGCTGAAACTAGCAGCGAAATGTTGAATTTGATCCTGTCCAAGTCGCACAATGTCATTAAATTAAAGGGAAACTGCGATCAAATGTATATGCATCTTCTTCTTGCAATATTTTGATTGTCAAGGAGTTCGTTTAGGAGTTTTGAATACTTCAGGGGAAGCGTGTTATTTGTAACTCAATAGTCAACTGATAAAGACAAAAATTATAGGGCAACCAAACAGTTGAACAGTTTCACCCCTGCTTTAATCATGGATTGTTCATGAATAACTCAATTGTTATACTTTTAGCAGGAGGTGTTTTATCTAATTGTTATCATATTTGCTGTTGCAGAATGTGATGGAAAACATATCAAGATGCACTGGTGCGGATGTACTTCAATCAATGGAACAGGTTAGCCGCCCTCGATTAGGATCGTGTCAACAATTCAGACTTCAGAAATATATGTTACCGGTATGTTATTTTTGGTTCTGATATTTCATTTTATAACGTATTCTTTTATAACGAAAATACTCTTTAGCTAAATTAGTATAATATCAGTGGCGGCCGGCGGCAGTACTAACGGTACTAGTCTAGTACCAATTTATTTTCAACATTTTAGTAAAATTTTAGTTATACACATATGCCGCCTGGCCCAAACAGATATTCCCCCGTTTGCTGAGCTGTTATGTAGCAGTTTTAGTTTTCATAATTTTGTTTCTGCTTCACGTTGATATAGGAGGCTACAACTTAAATTTTGATACCTTGTTTCACAAAATCTACTAAACGGTGTCCCTGAGCTATACTAAGGAAATGTCAATGGCCTTCTCGAAGCTATTATATGGTATTTTCAGCAGATTGCAACAGCAAAAAGCCTCTATACGGTGTTCAATTTAGTATAACTCAGTAACTATTGGGTAGACTGTCAGGCCAGAGTTTTTCTTATAGTCATCACCGATTGGTGGAACCTGGTTAGGTTTTTAAATTTGAATCAGGCCATGATGAATCATCTTGGATCCTTACGTTATTTATCATTGAGCATGTTTTGTCTTAAGAGCTGCTATTTCTTTGTGAATATTTATTTATGATACAGCAATGAAACAATAATAGAAACATCATCTTACCGGTTTTTTTCAGGATGGTGAAGCCAAGACTTTGATGTACTTCGAAGGATGTGCTCCCGACCTTGGATGTTCTTTAGTTTTGCAAGGTGCCGAAAAATCGATTCTTGCAAGAGTGAAAGCAATCATCAAGTATCTCATCTACGTGGCCTACCATTTGAAGCTTGAGCATAAATTTCTGATGAATGAATTTGCACTGCCACCAACGCTCGATCGCTTAGTACCACTGAACAGTTTGAAGGCAGTCACAAACCGACGTGCTGTTTTCAAAATAGCTGAAGAGGACAGTGAAGATGACGACGAATATAACAGTGAAACTGTTGATTTAGATGAAACAATAAAACCAGAAGATTCGCTGACTCAGGAAAAACAGTCGAAGGGAAAACAAGATGATATCATAGAAGAATCTAAAAAATTCGTTGAGCTAATATCAAAAGTCATATTGTCAAGTTCACCATTTTGCATATACCCTGTTCCGTATTTGTTGACAACTGAGGGACAAACATGCAGTTGCAGGCGCTTCATTCCTGGTCAGTTGTACGAATCAAATTTATTGAGTGGAAAAAACCTCGAAGAGACAATGAAATACAACGCTGTTGTTAAACCTTCTCTCAAAGTGAAGCTACTCAACCCTGATTTAATCA
This sequence comes from Phacellophora camtschatica, assembly GCA_036873815.1. Lineage (NCBI taxonomy): Eukaryota > Metazoa > Cnidaria > Scyphozoa > Semaeostomeae > Ulmaridae > Phacellophora > Phacellophora camtschatica. The sequence continues at coordinate 2,010 of JAYJMH010003599.1, read as the reverse complement.
TCAATGATCCACATCCATTTACGAGATCTGGCGTCGTCCCCCGTCCGCAAGACGCCGAAACGAAATGTTTGCTCGCTGATTTCAGAGCAAGAGGGGGGCTGGTCGATTTGAAAATGTACCGAGACTTTGAAGAGCTGCACTTAGAAAGAAGAAAAGAAATTAACATAAAAAAGAATGAAAAAATCAAAAGAATGAATCAAAGACTGTTAGAAAGCAAGCCTGATATTAACATGCAACAAAATGAAGGTCAACGTGACAACGGGATATCTTACGAACGTCACAAGAACGTAAGTGTTACCTTTATAGCTCTTGACTTTGTAACTTACAGTAAATGTCGGCAGTGTCCAATAATCCCCTCCCATAATGATCTAGCCTAATTACATAATTCTCTCCTTTTTCTCCTTTTCGGCAAGTCTCCTCCGCAACATTGTTTGTTTTTATTTTCCAGTTGAAAGAGTTTTGCTTTGTTCTCGAGGGATAATCGCTTTTAAACCATTTGATTTGGGCAAAAATTTGGGCAAACATTTTGACAAAAATTCGGGCATGTGTTCTGGTTCAGTAATTTCAAAGGTTGTACCGGGTAAGTAAAATAAAAGTTATGACATTGGCGAATATTTAAATTAGTGACAACGTATTCCGATTCGTAAAATTTGACGACCAATAATTGGATGAGATGTAAAATTGGTTATAAAAAATTATTCGATCAAAATCGGAGATTTAGTCTACGAATTATTGATAAAAATGCAAAAACTTGAACTTAAAATTGTCAAAAAATGTCTGAAAACCTTGATCAAAAAGGACAATGTTTACTCCTCGCAACAATGGCAAATATAAACAACATGTGTTTTATTTCAGAAATAAAAAAAAACGGGCGATTCTTTCCAATTTTTTATTTCCCAAGGTGAAAGCGTGCAAAGCGTTTTTCTACACAACATATTTGCCATCGTTGAGAGATAGAAATATTGTCAATTTTTGATAAGGCTTTGAGGCCTCTTTCACCCACCGCGTTTCGATTAACTCTGTGATGTACTCAGTAGCTTTCAAATGTTTGCAATCGAAATAGCTTCTTACCAATTGAATATTCACAAATTTCAGAACTTTTCTTTGACTCATCCGCTTGCGTATTTTTGAATTTGGCAAAACAGGCGCACATATATTGCTCTACGCAAAACAGGCGCACATACTCTCTCGGCATGTGGGTTTTCAATAAACATAAAATTATACTTTATTCATAGATTGATCCCGAATAAATCTTCACTATTGTAACATTAATTTTAATGCTTCTCGACCTCTTTTTAAAATCAATTATTCTTTGTTATTGATAGACCGATTAATCTGAGAGCGACTTTCTTGGTTAATTAATATTGATAGGTATATGCAAATAATCCCCCTGAACCTACCTTGATTTTCTTTGATTTATGTTAATTTATACGACCTCAATAGAATAAGATCATTGATTTCTAATCTCTTTTTTCTCCTGGGAGTCAGTCATATGTTGACGTGAGTCTCACGAGAGCATGGGTTAATGTTGCTCGAAAAACGTGGCTTGATTAATGTTGTTTTTCGTGCGCTCCGTAGGCGCGGCAAAGATGTCAGAACAGACACGGTAAAGAAACACAGTCACTATAATTCAATCAGTACGTTTCTCGAGAAACATGAATTGTGTTTTAAAACCCATGATGATAGTCGGTCAAATGTTCACTGAGATTATATTATTTAATTTAAGTGTTTGAGCCCATGAAAACGCTCAGACAATTGAAACGGGTGTTACCAGTGTTATTTCCTTTTTGAAATATCTCTGGGGACAAGGTTTGTACCGGGTGACCCAAGAAAACTATCCCCATTTGCAGGGTTGTAGCTCTAAATCCGTGAGAATAAAAATATCATATTGTGTAAAAAACGGCGTCCGAAGGACAAACTTGAAGTTTGGGATATCTGCGACAACGTTTAGTAATCTTTAAGTTAATTTGAAGAAACATCATTTCGTTCCAGGCAATCATTTGACAAGAT
>JAYJMH010003588.1:0-27720 GCA_036873815.1 Phacellophora camtschatica | reverse complement strand
ATGTTTTTTTATTTTGTGTGAGTGGTTTAATAATCATATTCTTTTTGCCTGCTTAAATAAGAAGGGGGGCCAAATCCCCCCCCCCCCCCCCACCAGACAAAAATATCAAATTTTCTACCTGGGCCAAATAGGGTTAATTTGAATATGACATTAAAACTTTTGATAATGAACTTACAAAAAACAACTATTACCCAAAACATTGTTTTTAATATTTTTGTTTCTTTTAAGTACATTTGTCAAAATTGTGGTGTGGGGGTGTTTTAAATTCTAAATTGCATATATATGTCCTTTTAGTCTATGTTCTCAAGTTTATGTCCTTTTAGAAGTTGCCTGAAATTTTCAAAAGCTGAATGGTAACATGGTTGTATTCCAAACTGGAAAGTTTGTTAATTGCGCAAGCAAGTAGACAATAGATTTGTGATGTGAACCTTTCTTTATGACAAACTTTCCAGTCTGGGTTGCCTTAACATGGTCATCAAAAAAGTCCAAAACTTTCAAGAATAAAACTCTCCAAACTGTCAACAACACATATAGCTCATTATTAGCCTACCATTCAAATAAAACTTTCAGTTATCTCCATTAACAAATCAACCACAAGCTGACACAATAGCACTGCACTGAGCATGAAGTCCAAGGCCCCTCAATTCTACTGGCGGTATTCAGAACTTTCATGACAAAATTAAAGCGAAGCAATTAATTTTTTCTGATTTAAAGTTATAGACATAATAATGAATATGTTCATTTGTGCCCCTCTGCAGATTACATAATCAATGGCCTTCTCAATGTTCTTTTTTCATGCCAATTGAGTCTTTATGATGTTTTGTGAATTAAGTGCAGATTGGCAGTTTCTTATATTTGTAAGTAGACAGTCTAATTTAAACCAAGTTAGGCAATATTATACTTTATACATTAAACTCTTGACAACTCACAAAAAAATGACTGGTGTCATTCAATGACTCAACAGTTGTCTATGGCAAACTTACCAATATTTACCATGTTACAAATCAGACACAACAGATAGGGAATCTTTCCTAAGTCATCACAAGACTTTAAGGGCTGCCTCAACTTTCCTCTGCTGCAATTCACAGGAGGATAACAAACTGATTTAATCTATTTTCCATCATATATGAATACTGTTTTATTAAATATTATTCATCCTGTTTATGACTATTCAAATTGACAACTTTTAAATAATTAAGTTTTCAATTATTGTTATTAAATTTATAAAGAAGAAAAATTATATATATATAATATATATTAAGTTTGCAGATGGAAAAACATTATGAGTATCATGTACTTCATTCAAAACATAACACAATGGATATTGGTATACCTTGTCCTTGTCATCACAGATGTCAGAAATAACATCATCATCATCCAAGATTGCAGCATCTTCAGTTTGCAAATATTTAACAACAATTGTCCCCAAATTTTCCTAAAATTTAAGAACGAATAATAAAAATAAGTAATAAAGTACAATGGAATATTCACAATTAATCATAAAAATCAGTACACGTTAGTTAGCCATCAACAAACATGCATGCACACTTGACAGCATAAACACGAGATTATCAGGTATATTGCATTTGAGAATAAGGTCTGTAATTTTTAACTGGTTTTAAAATCAGTAGATATTATCATCAATAAATCAGTCAACCAGCCAGCCAATCAATTAATCAATCAGTCAATCAATCAATTAACCTGTCTGTTTCTTTTAATTTACAGAATTACAATGTGTACCCTTTGATAATAACAGGCATGTGATTATCAAAGCTAATGAGGTAGTGTGATTTACCATGGCCAGGCCATAAAATTTTAGCAGACAAACACCAAATTGCTCCTCTGGTTAGGGTTCGAGCTATTCCTGCAGGATTTATTGACAAAATAATAAATTTCTCACCAGCAAAAGACAAAACATAACAAATTTCCAAGGATCAACCCAAAAAATTTCCACAAAGCAAAGCACCTCCAAATACTTACAACACACCCACCACTTTATTGACTAATATAAAAGTAGTAAAACGTTTGATTTTCTATGTTGACAATGATGAAAGAAGAAAAATCTAATTTCGGCAAAACAATTAATTTGATTTTCAATATAAACGGCTTATCTCAGACCACAAATTTACTTCACGTGTAGAACAACTAAAGTCAGTCCTACATTCACTAAAAATATGGAATTAAAATTCAACACTTAAAAAAGATGATTACAATCTTACTTAACTGCAACAATAAGTACAAGTAATGTCAGAAATATATTTTTTAAATCAATATTGTGGTGTATAATCTGTATGTTGATTTTACTGTTGAGCCTATGTATTTAGTAGTATTGTATTTTTTGTTACACAAATTTGAGAATTTTGGAATAAATATTAAAAACCCCTCTGTTCTTCTCTAACATTATCTATATATTTTATTTTGGCAAAATAGATGATTGCTTCCATTGACTGCATGTACAGTAAGTGAAGAAAACATGTTTTGTTTTTTCGTTTGCCTGCATGTTTGAACAATCAACCTTTCCAATTTCTTGTCTGGTAAACAATAGCATAGTGGCATATAATCATGTGCTTCCTCTTGCATAAAATTCAATTTTTGAGAATTTGTAATGTTTGGTTTGTAATTTTCAATTCAGGAAATGGTTTTAAGAAATTATGCAAATGAAACGTGACACTTGCTTCTTAAATTTCTGTTGTGAAGCTGCTTGGCTTTTAGCTTGCTTGGCGTGGTCGGGTGTCATGTCTGTCACCTAGCCTCACCAGCCTGAGCCAGCCAACCTACCACCATGCAGTAGGAAAAAAAATTATGTCGAAGACAAAGATCAGAAAAGATTACAAATGAAAGTCATTTTCTTCACAAAATAATATAAAATTTAATAGAAAAATTACCAAGTAGCAAAATTAATGAATTGGTCCGTCTGACTGTTGTACCTATAGTTACGTCTTTGAATTATTCATGCAATCATCATTCATGCAGACAAAAACATGGAGTGACTCACACTCAAACACGGGATATGCACACAACATAACACCCTTGCTGTGTGCATCCCGATTTAATTTTATTTGACTGCAACCGTTATTGGTGGTTTGGAGCGTCTGTATACGAAAGTAATCATAATGCAACGAAAAAGGCTAGGCCACAGCGCTATTCAAACCACAGAATAAAAAAGACGGATGTTTCTATAGACGAGTTCAGCAGTCCACAATTTCTACTTGCAGAAATCAACTAAGTGTAGCAAAAACCCACTCTTTTAAAAAGCATAAAACTAAAGCATGCTCAGATAAACAAATGAATGCTTCTAACAAACCTTTTTTGATGCATTGTGGTACCGAGAAGTTGCTCTTTGAATGAGATGCTTCACTGTCAAGTCCCCATCGCCACAAGGAACTATAACTTTGACAAGACCAAAAGACACCGTCAGTTTCATCCTTGCTCCCTGTTTGGAATGCAGTGTAATCTATCAGCACTGATCTAAATAAGTAAACATCTCAATAAAAGGCAGCACACCTCAAAGAAAGGAGTGAAATTTGTCAACTTCTGGGTGATAAACTATCTTGCACCAATCGATATCCGTCCTCCATGTTTGTGTTTTTTGTATGAGTAGCGATGCATGAAAATCGATCTATTTGATAAGTCACATGACATTCGACTGACCAATCGCGGGAAAGGAATGTTAAAAATTCAGAAATTACTTTCTTTTATCTCATTTTCGGAACAAAATTGATAAAAGAAAACCGCATTTCAAAAGATAAACATTTATGCGTGTTTACTCACTGTTTACTCATGGTTTTCTGGGATATTTCCTTTGGGATGAAAAATGACCAAAAAATGTGTTTCCAAAATAACTGAAATTTGTCCAATTAGTTTTATTTCCAGCTTTGCATTGTATTTATAATCTTGTGATCCCAAAAAATTGCTTACGTCACAGACTTCACTCATTTACCCCATACTGAAACCTTGCGAAACCTTTGACATAATGAATATCAGTCAGCAGTCAGATTGAAATGTTTAAAAATGCTTTAGTTGCAAGTTTCATCAATAGTAGTATTTAGTTATCATCATTAATATCATTATTTAGCTTTATCATTATCATTAGGATAAAAAAATGAACCTAAAAATTACAGGCCTATATCTCTGCTACCACAAATTTTCAAAATTATCGAAAAGACCATACATGACCAAGTACAAAAGTATCTAAGTGAGTACCTATATGAGTACCTATATAAATACCAATCTGGCTTTCGCAAAAACCACTCTACTGATACATGCTTATCATACTCAAGTGATAAGATTCTCCAAGGGTTTGAGAATGGAATGCTCAAGGGCATGATTTTAATAGGGCTACAAAAAGCTTTTGACACGAAAGATCATAAAATCTTCCAAGAAAAAATGGTCTACATCGGTTTCAGTGACGAGACCATACTATGTTTTAAGTCATATCTACATAATCGAACATTTTTGGTAAACGTAGGGGAAAAATACTCTAATCCTGGAAATCTAACATGCGGGGTTCCACAAGGATCAATTCTGGGTCTACTGATCTTTCTCCTCTATGTAAACCACATGCCAAAGGCAGTGGATTGTGAGCTACTTTTGTACGCCGACGATTCCTGTTTAATATTTAGGGAGAAAAGTATCAAAAAATAGAGGATAATTCAAATAGAAATTTTAATTCTCTCTGTGATTCGTTTATAGAAAATAAGCCAAGTATTCACTTTGGTGAGGATAAAACACAAAAAGTATTCTTTTTGCACGCAATAAGAACAAGAACACAAACAAACTAAAAATAAATAGGGAGGACATCCACATCAAACAACACTCACAAGTTACATATCTTGGATGCATTCTGGATGAGGCAAAAATAAATGGCAGACTTGCACTTCTCTACAGAAAACAAACTTTCCTAAATTACAGCCTCCGTAGATAGATTACCCTTGAATGCCCTTATTCAGCCTCATTTTGATTATGCGTGTTCTGCATGGTACCTTGTTTTAAAAAGCAGACTATCCAAAAATATCCAAACAGCACAAAATAAGTGTATACGTTTCTGTTCAAATTTAAAAAATACTACACACTTGGGAGACAAAGATTTTCAAAATGTTTTCATTTCTTATTCATTTATTTCTTATTGCTTTACGAATTGTGTAAAATTTTATCCTTTTATTTAAATTTTAAATTGTAATTTTAATCAGTGGCAAATAAAACTAACTAACTAATCCACGGTTGGTGCTCAATAATGACAAACATTTTGCCTAAATATTTCAATTACATTGTCAAAATAACGCACATTTTAATTATGAAAACTCATGTAAGAAAGACTTCCAAGACTATGAACCGCCGCAGTTATGCAATGCTCTTGTCACAAGTTCCGTCAAGTTGAGTTTCTCAACACAGCAGTTTCAAAAGAATGTTTTGTTTAAGAAATTTTGTTCCAGGAACACGTTTGTCTGCGCATTTCCATGTTTCTTAGAACTTACAACGAGGAGAGAATGAGTTGTATAATAGTCTCATTTAATTTAATTTTAATGGCCTCGGTTTAAAAAAATTTGAATTGTGCAGGCCCAAAAAGGTTATGTATTTGCATCCTCGGTTTTAGATTATCAGAGAGAAAAGATAAAAAATGAATGGAAGTAAAATTAATCCCCGGGGAGTAGGGGGGGGGGGTGCCGCTCTCGGACGGGAGTATGCCGCTGAGATTTTATAAATCCATAAGCTGTCCAGTTTTTCGTTATCTTGTAATGTAGTTTTACAATTTAGCATCATTCATTAGTATATTAGATCCTGTATGTACTATTAAATTGTAAACTACTAGACCTTTCGTGGGTGATGAATTAATGAAATAAAAAATGAAATCTTTAATGTTTAATTATTTTTAAGTTTGCGTGTATACCACCCAACATTAACATTAATGGTGTTTCAATTTAAATCTATTGCTAAAATTTCCATGTTTAGAGAATTTACTGCCTCCAAACCTCGGTGGGGGGGGGGGGGTACTTAGGTACAAACTGGACGGGTGGGCCAATGAAAAAATATTTTCCTCCCCGGATCCAGAACAAATTCCAGCAAAACATCTACACAGCAGACGGGGTATTTCTGCACTATTTGCAATGGTAAAATAAAAAACTGTCTCCGTTTTCACCGGTTCTAGAAAACATTGTCATATTTTACACTCAGTTTCATAATTTTCCGTGGAAAATGATATCCGGAAAAATGGCACGTCCCCATATAAAAACCATACAAAGTACCCCCCTTCGGGCTTCAAACCTATCCTTATCGGCCGCATATACCCGTACCCATATATCAGATTCAGGCATTATAAATTCCTAAAAAAGATTTTCAGAACGCCGATTCTACAGTTTTCAAAACAATCACAAAAACATTTATTTAAATTCAACATGAATGCGTTATGTTGCACATTTTTCAGTGCAGTAATAGAAGAGACGTAAAAAAGAGCCATGCAAATTGAAAAAACTCATTTGACAACGCAATTACATTAATTATCTTCAGCATGCTGAATTTATTATAGGTATGGTCAGCAGCAAGTACACAGAAGCAATGAAAGGGCAAGGGAGGCAAAAAAGTTGGGTAACTATGATTAAATCACTGAAACTATGGTATGGTGGTTATCATGATCTTTGAGCCACTCAGAGATCATTGGTGTACAATACAATTAATGTGTAACGTGAGTTTTCAGTGCGACTGAAAAACAACCGTGTATTGATTTCAAAGGAGAGGTTTCCACAAGCCTGATTTCTACAAACTTTCCATCCTTCTCAAAAACATCTTTAAAGTGTGTTTCAGGTCAGGTGTTCAACGTCTGCGTTTTATTTTTGTACTTAACGTAATAAATTCATGAGATTCCAAAAAAATTCCCCTCAAATCTCAGCCTTGCGTTCCTCATAAAGGTTGTTCTCATACGTGTAAATAGGTTTAATAGTTCGAATGTCAGTTTGGTTAAGAAGGCACTTTTTCACCTCTGCCACCCTCCCCTGCACTGCCCCCGCTACGGTGTCCCTTGTCAGCAGTCCTCGAAATTAGAGCCTGGAAGCGACGTTGACAAATTTGTGTCCCCAGGTCTCATGTAGTTCCATGCCTGGCATGAGAAACAACCTAACATTTACAAAATATAAATCCCAAAAATTCTAACAATTTTACAAAATAGATTTTAATACATTAAACAATTATCCCCGTCAAAAATAATCATTTCAGAACTTACGTTCTACTTGCTTTATTTTTTTATTATTGCATTTTTCTTAAGCTTCATTAGTATTCAATCTACTTTCTTACGGACAAAGCCAAAAGGATTTTCCAAAGTAAAAAACAAGTTTAAAACTCTATATATGAAGCAGGTTAAATTATTTTTGGCGTTTTCTCAAGCGATAATATTCATAAGCAGTCTAAATATTTACCGCTATCGTCAAACACTATGAGCAATTATGTATTCAACAGTAAAATTTCCGAATAAAAAACACGGAATGTAGAACAGGTGGAATGAGAAAAATCGAAGTGGGAATAAAATATGAACTTTAGATTTCCTGACGCTCGTGCTGTGGCGATTATAATTATTTATTAGGTCGAAACCAGAAGGGTGATTTAAAACAATTGATTAATTAAATAGTTCTTCTCTATTATTCTGAGAACATTAGGAAACTCAATCTGAAACAGCTTCCGATGGCATTGCGCAAAATTAACCATTTTAATTATTACTTTTATATGTACAAACGAAATCTAAAGCTAGATAATGTTATCTTGTCAATTTCCAAGTAATTTTTCTCACAAAATTTATCAAAACAAATACAAAACTTTGAATAAAATAAGCAACAGCTTAATTTAGTTAATACAATCATAATTTATTCTCTGAACACAATTGATAGATTTTCACCTAGAACTCTTTTCCTTCCATTCCAGCTTTTCTTTGTAATTCATAAGATATTTTTGACAGATGTCCACAACGTATTTCTGATTGAGTTTTTTCGCTTCTTGTAGTATGCGATCAATATCATTCACTCTGTCCTCTTTCAGCGCTTCTACGTACGCATCTTTCAAGCGTCCACAAATAATCAATGCCTCAACCTGAAAGCACACAAAAAACTATGAGGCTCTCTCGCCAGGTAAGCTACATATCCCCAGCCCCCCCCAAAAAAAACTTGGGACACGCTCAAGGGTGGGTATATCTTAATATATATTTGGTCCTTCTCTTTATCCCAAAAAGTGGTTATTTTTCACAATAGTTTGATTACCTTTGTCTCCAAAACCTGTTACCTGCATCATAAATCAACTGAAAATACCATAAAAACATGTATATAAGAACCATTTTGAAGGTGAGCCTAACAAAAGTTCTTAATTTTGGTTAATGAAAAATTTTAAAATGATGAAATGAAGGGGGTTAGTCAACTCGTAAATTTCAAAATCTTGTTTTATGGTTTCTTCAAATAACAACATTAATTTTTTTCAAATGTCAACAAATGAACTGGTGAATGAACAAAAGTTTATAAAGCACAACGAGTCAAAGTAAACAAAAACTGGTACGAATTAGTGCATCATTGCAAAATGTTAAGGCAACAAAATTTAGATCCAGCAAGGGAGAATTTTGTAAAACAAATGATCTAACTTTCAACATGATAATGCGATTTATCACTGTAAAGAAAAGGTTTCACACCTTTTCAAGAAGCCAAGCAAAACACAATGCATAAACCATAAAGTTTAGCTTTCTTTGTTTATTTTGGTTAGATTGAGTGCGCGTTCTAAGATAAGTGAAATATATTCTTTCAGAACACAAATCACTTGGTAAAATGGGAAACTGGAACCTTTTGGTTTACAAAATTTCTGTTTGTTACAAACAAGATCAGTTCTGACAGTTCTAAACACAACAATGCGGTTTGTCACCGTAAAGAAAAGATTTCACACCTTTTCAAGAAGCCAAGCAAAACACAAAACATAAACCATGAAGTTTAATTTTCGACTTTGATCTGATTGAGTGTACTCAGAAGTAGGAAATCTATTCTTTCAGAATGCCAATCGCATTGTGGAAAACCTGAATCTATCGTTCTACTTTGTAAAATTCCCAAAACCTATCATTTAAGTTGAATACGTTGAACTCGGATATTAGAGCTTCAGGAACATTAAAAAGAAAAATGTTTAAAAGTTTAAATTCTAATAATCGTATTCAGCATTTTGATGACCGTTGAAATAATTCTAGAATTTGTGAGTAAAATTTGTGCTTGATAAATCCCTTGCTTTCTGTCTTTCTTCAAAAAAGTTACTTGAACAAAAATCTAAATTTGCCCTAAACAATCTAAACTCTCTGACAGATGTATGTCGCCCTAAAAAAGCCAGCCTCTCGAGCAGATTTATGTGGCCCTAAACAATCTAAACTCTCAAACAGATTTATGTGGCCCTAAACAATCTAAACTCTCTCTGAGCGATTTGTGTCGCCCTAAACAATCCAAACTCTCTGAGCGATTTATGTCGCCCTAAACAATCTAAACTCTCAAACAGATTTATGTCGCCCTAAACAATCTAAACTCTCTGACAAATTTATGTTGCCCTAAACGATCTAAACTCTCTGACAGATGTATGTCGCTTTAAAAAATCCAGCCCCTCGGACAGATTTATGTCCCCCTAAAATCCAGCATCTCGGACAGATTTATATCGCCCTAAACAATCTAAACTCTCTGACAGATTTATGTCGCCCTAAACGATCTAAACTCTCTGACAGATGTATGTCGCTTTAAAAAATCCAGCCCCTCGGACAGATTTATGTCACCTTAAAGCATCCAGCTTCTCGGACAGATTTATGGCGCCCTAAACAATCCGAGTACGATTTAAGAAAAGTCCATGCAACAAATCATGTCTTACAAAAGCATGTACCCTCTAAGTTTGAAATTGAGTAAAAGAAAATGATTGATTTAAATTGAAGGAGAAATGACATTCATAAGATATTACTTAAATTAAACTAACCTTTTTCGAGTGGCTTTTTATCATCTTGATGAATGTGTTTGCATGTCTTACATTCTAGGAAATAAAAGTTTTAATAAAATAGTTTTCACAAAATATTTGTAATTTGCATTATGTCACCAGAATAGCTTTAAAATTAGCTAAACATTAAAATTTGATCTAAAATTTCAGATTAGGTTAAGCCACTGATAAAGTTGCATTTTATTGTTCTTGTTAAAGAGAATCAACGGATACAAGGTCAGCCAATCTAAAAATAACTTGCAATTCACATCACTGATACATCTAGTACGTGCACTAGACATATTTCCAAACTGATCCACTATCTGATCCATATGATCCACTATCTGATTGGGTAGTTATTTATAGACTGCCCAGACCCCTTGCTGCAGCCATTTTAATATCCATTGATTCTCTTTAATTTTTTCACAATTCTTCACTCCAAGAAGCTGCTCACATATTAATTACGATTCAATTATCTCCTCTTCACTCCCAGAAGCTGCTCACATAGAGTTATCATGTGAACCTAATTATGTTCAATTATGGAGGAAAAAATAAGAACATGATATTTTTATAAGAAAAAACTTTAAATAAGAAACTCCTCTTCACTCGCAGAAGCTGCTCACATAAAGTTATTATGTAAACCTAATTATGATAAATTTTGGAGGAAAAAATAAGAACATGATATTTTTATACGAAAAAACTTTATAAGAAACGCCAGGCTGAGATTTGGGTAATTTTTTTTGGAATCTCAAAAATTACTTACGTTATTATTATTACAAAAAATATATGCAAACATGAAACACATTTTAAAGATGTTTTCGAGAAGGTCTGGGGTAGCAAGTTTGTAAAATCAGTCCAGAAATAAGAACAAAGCCAGGCTGAAATCAAAGCTAGCTGTTCTTATAAAAAAGGTGTAGTTTTTCAAGAACAAAGCAACAATAACCTGTCCTTGTGAAATAAGCTTCTTTACTACTTGAAGAAGTAAATGATCTCTTCCTTTCTCTGGCATAGTCCCCATTTTTTCGGTTGTGGTGATTAAGCTTAATATCCTTTCGTATTCTTTTTGTTGGGCAAGCTGCTCCACACAATCTCCAAAAACAGCTGTCTCGGGAAGGTGGTAATCCTAGAAAATTACTGTCGTTAAATATAATACTGAGGTTTATCCCGAAGAAGAAGGGTCTTCTGGTTAGTTTTAAGACACAAATCAACACAATACGCTTGGATTAACGAAAATAGCCCATGTCACGGAATTTTTGTTTCATTGGTATTTAAAAATAATTCTATTTCTGCGGAGGATGTTTTTACCTCTGCGGAGGAGAATGTTTATACTTTTACCCTTCAACGAGGTTAAAACATTCTCCTCTACAGAAAACGATTATTTAAAAATAGTAACAATAAAGCAAGCGTGTACCTTGCTTCTTGCTTATGCGCAAGTGAAAATATAGCGTGGGAATTTTGAGCCTTGCTAAAATAAAATAAATTATTGTTCCTGTTCTTTTGGCGATAATAGGGAAGTTTAGATCCAAGATGAGTTCAAGTGCGACTACAACAAGGAAAACATTTTTAGTTTTAATTTTAAAAAATTTTGTTCCCGTGGACATCAAAACGTTGTGTTTCAAAAAGTCGTTGTAAACGTGAAATAAATTATATTTTATTTTTATTATTATTTTTTATACTTTATCAATTATTTAAGTGTTGGAAAAACTCGAGAAACTAAAGATCTTGTTAAATCAAAATAAAAGCAAGAAATCTTGATCTGCGACGAAGAGCCTTTGGCATCGTAAATAGAAAATCACAGGTTTATTAAAAACGATCCTTTCAAAGATTACCTTTTCGAGTGCACTTTACAACCTTGTACTTGCATTTGAACTCTAGGCCTCCCTATTTGTGATATTGGAGAGGTTCTTTTGGACTAATATAAGAACATGCCTCGATTAGGATGCGTTATTTTGGTCTGTGTAGCGACCTTGCTTCGCTTCTAATAGCGAAGTAAGCGAATTGACACGGTACCAATTATATAATCTTGCTTCGGGACACATCGTTCTTTTGGAAAGTGTCGCTTTTACGATGTACAACAGTCTCGATAACGGTTGCTTGTTGCGTAATGATGTGGACTGGAAGCGAGATTGTCTTGTGTTGCGAGGCAAATCGTTATTTTCGATCTAACTGTACTGTGTTGGTTTGCAACACAGAAAAGTTGTGTTGGTCTAAAAAACAACCCTTAGAATCCGACAAGCGTATTCAAGTAAAAGTACCATGCAGAAAATTCACAACGCGAATTTGTGAAAAAGAAACAATAGTCAAACAATGCCGTCTCAAACCCTAAAGAAGAATGAAAACCTGCACAAAACAGTGTTGGAGATAACTGAGGCTAAGTTAACACTGAAAGCTCTAAAGGGATGCGCAAAACAGTTCGAGTTAACCAGGAGTTGCAATTAAGCGATTTATGACACTTCCTTTGTAAACAAGGCGTATAATTTTATACAGGCTCTTCTTAGACTAGGCCTCTAGGCTGGCTGTCGCTATAATTCTACAATTTTTCTACAATTTAAAAATAACTCCCGTGGGAACAAAACGTTTCCCAAGTCGATCTTTTGAAATCTAAATTTAATTGTTTCCCATGTCATGCTTGCACTTGAATTATATGGGATTGAGCAAAGTTTGTTTAGATTTTGGGATTAGCCAATGACATCGCAGAATTGTATCACATATGTTCGTATTTCAAAACGTGAACAAATTTACTGAAAGAAAAAACGATTTAGTGCCTAATACAATTAAAGAATGCTGCCCTTCCATTCCAATAAAAAATCGCAATCCAAGACCGAGAAAAAACTGAGTTGAAAGTTATAGACTAGTCTTAGAGCCTGTTTGTATGGACGAAATCATCCCACCTTCCAGTCGATCAGCTGAGAGGTGAGATAGGTGAGATCCGGCCTTTCTACATAAACCTATACAATTTTGATCTTGTGTTTATATGGGAAACGTTTTATCCCACTAAAGTGAGAACCGGCTCTCAGTTTGCTGGATCTCACCTAGGTGGGATGAACATTGTCCACATAAACACAAAAACGGCTCTGGCAGGTGAGATGAAAATGACAGTTGCGCGTAAGATCCAAAGACAAAGACAATAAGGGGGTTACAAAAACAAAGGAGGAATATTCAGCTATGCTCGCCTCTGACTCTGGGAGGTTAATTTCATTCCAGCTCTCAGTTTATGGGGTGGAAGGTGGGCTGATTTCATCCATATAAACAGGCCCTTAATCTTAATATTTACAAAACAAATATCAAATAGCAACTGACCTGAATAATTCTTGACACAAGTGTAAACGAATTGTCACCGCCTTCTATCAACAACTGCAATATGAGAAAACGACCTAATAAATGTATGACTAGCTTTCAATATAAATACAGTTGACATCTATTATCTCGAACTCGAATTAACGGAGCAGTGAATGTTAACAGGCATTCGAGTTAGTCGAGGTCAACTGCATAAGATAGTTACATTCATAGTTTAGCTGTTTCATAATTGTAAATTGTTTATTAAGAAAAATTAGCAGCATGAAAAATAGTCCAAGTTGTTGTAAGAAACCAATTCTCGCAAATATCAAATAGAACGTACATCAGGAGTCGTGTCTAAATGTTATTTCTTCTGGAAACGAAATGCACCGATTTCATTCGTTTACATCGTTTCAAACGTTTACATTCGTTTGCATCGACGAAGGGTCTAAATTGCTCCACAGGCTCGTTGAAAACAAATTCTAAACTCTAATTGAAACGATTTTGCAAACGAATTCCAAACAAATTAGGATTTATTTGCAACCAAATTTGAAACGATTTGATAAATGAATTTGAAGCGAAAAGCAAACGAATTGCAAATAAATTTAAAACGAATTGGAAACAAATTTAAAACGAATTGGAAACGAATTTAAAACGATATATTTAAACGATAATTTAAAACAAAACACAAAACCTTATTTGAACACCTTACACAAAACATTATTTGAACTAACAAACATGTTAGAAGTTAAGAACAAAATTTTAGTAGACAATAAATTGTCAGACGAAGCATGAGATACATTGGGTTTTGATCCGGCTGTTTACTGGTTTAAATTTGGCCCCTGTTGATGGAAGTGACGTCAAAGTCAAAGAACGCATGGAAACGAGATTTTCAAATAACAAGTCTACATCTGGGACCAAAATGTCAACTTTCATGTTCAGCCATTAACCATAAAAAAAACTGAGCAAATAGCAAATATGAGATGAGCCAAACTAAAATATTTGTCTGGTATAATTTCCAGCCCTCATTTCAGTGATACACAATGAAAACAAATAAATATCAAAAATATGTAAATTACGACGAGCAGTGCGGACATTTTTTCTTTGTTATAAAAAAAATGTTTTTGCTTCTGCGGAGTAAGGTGTCCTTATTTCTGCGGAGGAGCATGTTATAAATCTTACGTCTGCGGAGGAGTAAATGGGGGAAAACAAACGTAAAAACATCCTCCTCCGCAGAAGTAAAAATGAATAATTTTTTATAACAAATAAAAAGCGTCTGCATTGCTCATGGAATTACCAATGTAACTAAATCAGCCCGCTCTTTTCCATGACCAAACAATGTTGGAACTTTCCCTTTTCTTTCGGCAGTAAATGACTTATCTTTTTCTCGGAAAAAGTTCAATACTTTTATCTGCAAAGCAATAGTGTTCAAATGGTTTTTCAACTCGCCAACAGAAACCTCTTGAATAAGCGGTTGAGTTGCGGGGTCGTCCACGCGTTGTGATCCAATGTGACTGACAAACGTGGTTCTTACCAATGCCTTGTCTTTCAATAACATGTCCAAATGGCTCTTTGCTTTCTCGATGTGGCGAACACGAATATGTAAATCTCTGAAAGATCTTGCAGGGTTGCCAGACGTGCCCAAGAAAAATCGAACACACGTTGTTGCAGCTCTGAAGTAATCCTAAAAGCAAAAAAATATTTCAGTGCGATGAACAAGGCGCTGTTTATAGAAGGACTACGTTTCACCTCTTACGTTTGCATCGGAGTTTGCTGGCCCGCTTAATAGGACTGGCGCAGAACAGTAAAGTTATGCAGTCGCACCAGAAACATTCCTTGCCATCCTAGGCGAGATCTTGGGTACTTGATGCTGAGACCTCGCCTAGGCCGGCTGGCCCTTCCTTCCTATAAACAAATAATAATTTTTATTAAGAATTAGACCAGAAGGCGAGGTATGGCTCACCCCCATATAACCTGCCCTCACTAATACAAATACCACATCCATCATTGTGGGATACATTTCATAATAATTTTTCAGTCCAAAGAAAGATTGATTTTAATATTTCCTACTAATCAAGTTAAAAGTTGAATTGAACTAAATAAAAACGTTTGAGTCTCAATACCACCAAGAGGTACCACTGAGTATTTGTACTTGAACCTCTATGTACGTCTCTCATTTTAGATAATATATGGTTTTAATTGAGAAGGGAAACTCGTTAAAAATTATGGCCGAAAAAGGGGTTATCAGAAAGAGAGCTTTCAAAAAAGGAACATCAAATAAAGCTTTTATAGTATTTTCATTTACATTTAAAACCCGTATAGCAAATTCTGGTGTAAAAAAAATTACTTTGAAAAAACAATGCAAAGAGACGAACAAGGGCAGATTTTGTAACAATAGTGAAATCGACACGCCAATTTCAAAGCAATTAGCCAATCAATACAACGCAAATTCTCTCAAGAAGCAGAAAATCGAAACATGGCTTTGTTTGTTTAGATTTTCTGCTTGAGAGAATTTGTTTTGTCTTCGCTGGCTAATCACTTTGAAATTGGTGTGTCAATTTTACTATTGTTACAAAATCTGCCCTCATCAAAGAGACGTACCTTCATGAAGATTTGCATCTCGTAAAGACAATTAAAGAGACCCTTTTTGCTGAGATATCGACAAGCTTTGATGAGATACTCTTTCCACCCATTAAGAGATGGGTCCATGTCTTCCAATTCTTTTCCAAGACTTTCAAACAAACCATCTTGAAATGCTTTCAGAAGCAGATCTTCAATGAATATTTCATCTGAGCATTTCTAAAAAATACATAAATTTTAACATTGACGAATTCTTTGGTTTATCAACTCTTTAATTCTTTAATTAGCTCATAGAAGTTTAATCATATTTAAAACTATAAAATTTATGACAAAATTTTGCCAATTCATTACTTTTTGAAAGTATCTGCCGGTTGGACCAAAAAATGTTCCGCTGTTTGCTGGGCTATTTTGCAAATTCTGTTTGTTGCTAGTCCACAAAAATAACACAGAAAGGTGCCCGAAAAGTTCACTTAGATTGAGAGACATGACTAAATCTTTTGCTACCATTCTAAGGCATCCAAATAACAATAGCTTAAACAGCGTGTTTATTTAGATTTCAAAATGAATTGAAAACGTTTCTGGAAGGTATATTCCGTGAATTCAATGCTACCGCGTGACGTCGATCAAACAGATGTGAAGTGTAAAAGTATGCTAAAGGCTAAAACATTTCATTGGCCGTTTACACTTCACATCTGCCTGATCGACTTCAAGCGGTAGCATTAAAAACATGGACCGGACATCAAATAACTCCATCACTGAATTACAATTTTGAAACACAATAGATTTGGAGCTTGCAAATGACAACGTAATTTGCGAACTGAAATAATAGATCACACCTTTGAGTGAATTCAATCAAAATAAAACACACAAAGACAGCAACCGTTTGTGGTTTCATTTATTGCCTGAGTTAAAAGTTTTTGCTTCAACGTGGCATGTTGCATTTTCATGTTCGGACCTAAATCTCTTATTTTAAAAATGCTTCATTCCATTGCCAGTACGGCGGACAGCAGTGGACAATAAAAGTCACCCAAAATCAATACAAAAAAATCAAAATTCACCATGAGGCAAAAATTCAATTTGTTTTGCTGCAAAGAAACAAAAACATTCATGTAATGCAATTTAAGAAACTTAAGAACATTGTCCAGTTCCTCACACGAGCCCTTGATTTTACAGAAAAACACAGAATGTCACCGAACAAATATCTGTCAAATGTCAATGTCGTTAATTAAACCAGCTATCAAACAATTATATTGATATTGATGGAATATTGTTAATTTTAGCATTTTTACTTACATTAAGATTATCGTTATTGCTATATTTCATATACTCTTGTATTAGTACAGTACAGTGTTTTTAATTGCACAGTATAGTGTCTTGTACTTTATACAGTATAGTGTCTCTAATTGAATTAAAAAACAATGGCACTATCAATAGGCTCTATGTCCTCTCAAGAAATAAAACAATTACTAAAATTGTAAGTTGATAAACCTACGAGGTCTAAACTATGAGTTAATAAACTTACTCTGTCTCTAATGTAAGCAGCTGCTTTCTTGAGTAGTCCGTGACGAACGTAGAATTTCACAGTTTGCGTGTGAGACCCATGTTTATTCAAGTAGTACATTACTTCGTCGTATCTTCGTTTATCCAAAAGACAGTTGGTAGCCGAAGACTAAAACAAGGAGCAGTAAAACCTCATCAAAATAAGATAAAACTTCATTTGTAATAAAAAATAACCAAAGATGGTTCAATTCATTTTTCAACTCATAGAGAGTTCAACAAAGCATTGAGATGGAAGGTCTGGTGAACTTACCCGCGGCTGCTCTTGTAATACAGAAAGTGCCAAAATCAAGTCTTCTTCCTAAACAAATAACGAAGCAAAGTAAGATTACATACGTAAAAAACAATAAGTCCTGCGTTGCTACAACAAGTACGATATCGTACGCATCTACAGCATGTATTAGAAACTATCAACAGAATTATCAGACATTAATTAATTTAAATGTTACACTGACAACGTTCTTCAACTTTGCGGGGAAGCAATAAACAAGCAAGTAAATAAGTAAGCATTTGTTTGCGATCTACAAATTGTAAAGAATTAGAAAACAAAATTGCGCACAGATTCCAATAGTTAACAGATTACAAAAGAAAAAATCCTAGAATACGTTGTACAATTTAGAATAAAAACAAAATCAATAGCAAATCCTAAAAATATTAATGAATTTCAAAAGCAAAGATAAAATAAAGTATAAAAGAAAACATCTAGAAAACGAGGACAGGGATAGCACTAAAAAGGTCAAAAAAGACCTTGTTTCCGTAATTGTCCCTAGATCTAGAGGTGGTCAACAAAAAGTGTTATTGCGATCAACAAAAGAGAACATACATGACCTAATAAAAGACCTAAAAATAGATTTATTGGTTATCTGCTTGGTTTTGCAGTTTCTTTTCGAACAATCTTATATTCTATGTTTAAAGCTATTCAGGTTTCTGATGGATTTCAAGTCCGAAGAAAATTGTTCCAAAGTTTTGGTCTTAAGTATGATAACCTTTTTTGGCCTAAGTTACTTTTTCGAATGGGAAGATTAAGTGGATTTTTTACCTTCGTGATAAACGGTGTATAACATTAATAATAATAATCTTGCTGAAGAAATTTTGTTTTGTAATATTCATGCTTAAACATTTTTCTTTTTCCAATAACAGTACAAAAAGGTAAACTCAAATGTTGCATTGATTCAGATTGAAAATTATTGTGGTGTGTTCTTTGAATCAAATTCAATTTTGGTAGCCTTCTTGTTCGGGATTTGTGTTCTTTAAGGTCAATCTTCTGAAAAAGGTAGGTTTCCGAGAATTCAAAGTTGCTAGGAAACTTCCCACTGTCGCTAGGAGACACGTCAGCGTTTATGGTTTGGGAACGATGGTTTCCAGGTAAACGTATGGATTTTCAGAATGTTCTCTTGAACTTTTGGATTTGGTTTCAGTCCTGGAAACCTACCATTTTCAGAAAGTTTGGAAGAGATCTAAGGGCGTGTTCTTCTAGATTTTCCAAAACGGTAACGGAAACGGTAGATAGGGGCGGATGTTGACTAAGTGCTGGAACTTATGGAGCTCACTCTAAATCAGCCCATGGGCCTAACAGGGGTAAAGCCCTGTTTATTTACAAACTCCATATTTTGAAGCACTATGAATAGCCTTTTACTTTAAAATAGCTTTATTTTAACAAAGTAACGCTATTTACACAGAATAAACACGCTTAAAATGCTGTACATTGGGCATATAAAAGTATATTGAAATATAAATCAAATCTGCAAAATACCAAATGTGGGAAGAGGGGGGAATTTTGTAAAACGAAATATTACGGTTTCGAAAATAACAATGCGATTTGCAATTAGAAAGAAAAGATTTCACACCTCTGAGTGCACTCAATCAAATACAAATAAACAGAGAAAGCAATTATGATTATCTTGGTTGCGTCGAAAGTGTGAAATCAATTCTTTAAAGTGAAGAATCGCATTGTCCTATTCAGAACTGAATCTTCTATTTTACAGAATTCTTTCTTGTTTAACATTTTGAATATTTAACCATTTGCGGTAATGCACCATTTTGTTAGTTAGAACTTAGCCATGTTGTCTTTTCTCTTGTTGATTTTCTCCCACGGCAGCTTGCTTCTTACCCCCCCCCCTTTTGTAAATGTTGAACAGTATCAGTTCGGGAAATTGCATTGGGGCAAGAAGCAAGCTGCCGTGGGTTAAAACAACGAGAGAATAGACAACACAGTAAGTCAGATAACTAACAAAAAGGTGCATCACCGCCCATGGTTAAATGTGCAAAATTATTAAAGGTGCATCACCGCCCTTTCTTAGTTTTCGTCATTTTTGAGTTTTATGTTTATAAAGTTATAAGAACAGTGTGGTTCTTCAATGGTTTTCAAACAATTTTACTTTTACATTTAGATAGTTTAATTTAAAATAAAATGATAAGTATTATGGAATTATAAAATATAAAAATAACAAAAACAATTAACCAAAAAGACATTTTATAACAAACATTATAAATTTTATAACAAACAAAACTGAACAGAGTTTGGATCTCAGAATGAATATGAACTCGCCTAAACAAGAAATAATCATTTGAATCTGACAATGCGATTCGTGACCGTAAAGAATAAATTTCACGCTATCCACGCAGCAGCCAGGCTAAGCTAATCATAATTGTATTCTTTGTATATTTTGATTTGATTGAGTGCACTCAAGGTGTAAAATCTATTCTTTAAAATCGCTAATCTTATTGTCATGTTCGAAACCGCAAGCTTTTGTTTCACCAATTTTACAAAATTCTCCATTGTTTACTCACCTGAGTAAAAGACAATAAAGGAGTTGTTTCAATTACTTCGATTATCTGAGTTAAAAACGTTGTATTTTGTTGAAATGCCTTGTCCTCAACACTCTTCAAAACCTAGGAAGTAAAACATAACACAAATGCAAGCGTAAATAGTGGTATTTAAGTCTACCAGGTGCGCCAAAAAAAGCGGAACATCTTTGACGAGCTACCGAAATTCGTGTACTGCACGGATTACAGTGATTAAAATTGACACTCACGTTAAAAAGACTAAACTAGTTAAAAACAGTTTTTGGTGATTTTCTTCGAAGCTTGCTCTTCCGTTATAAGCGATTTTCAAAAAATTGTTGATCTCATTGAAGAGCGCAAAATTGAATTTTCATATTTTTGTATATTTAACATTTTGTCTATAGGGAGGGTTACCTTTCAGAAAAGTAAATTCCTGTTTTTCAAAAGGGCCCTTCCAAAAACTACTAACTATGTCTAATTAAATATTTAAAACAATCGAAACCTATTTACAATATACATCTAACTACGTTAAAATCTTTGCGCCAAACTAATTATTGCCGCAAAGTTCACATTTTTAGCGAACTCATTATCGCTATTGTTTCAATCTTTACATTTAAATCATCCATTTGTTTTCCATCAGATTAGCTTGAAATGATGTTAGGATGACCATGGCATGAAAATTTTTTTTCAAAAAGCGATCTAGCAAGAAATTCTGTAGAATTTTGTCGAATGGTACGTTGTCTACTTGATTAAATTGGCAATATTTTGCAGGAAATTTCTGGGCAAAATTTGTTTGGTCTCAAGCACCAAATAAAAATACCTAGCCATGAGAATGACATCGAAATGTCATTCGACGATTAACCTATTATCAATAAGAATCATTTTAAAATAAAACAAAATAATCAAATCATTACTGTGAGGCATTTTGAAAAGTTCTCTCTTGCAGCAAGAAAATTTCCACTTTTCAGTTGAGACATTCCCCATGCAAACCATACCGCACTTGGATCTAAAGCGCACTTTCCAGTGACATCTATAGCCAAAGAGAACCTTTCGGAATCAACGAGGCGGTCTCTAAGTCGTCTAAAAAGGTAATGATAAACCGATCATTCAAGCGTGAAAATGATAACAAGCAACAGCAGAAACAACTAGAAATAACAGGAGAAAAGTGGGTAATATGGAAGAAAAAAGGATAATGACAAAAAGCATTATTTCATATTAACTATATTTTTAATAAATTATAATAGCATTTATGACAGTAACTGAATACTACCCAGTGTCACAAGCATGCAGTAGGAACTGGGCTGGCGTTCACTCCAGGAACGTAGGTTTGTGGCTCGGAACACTCTCATGCACAAGGCTCTGAACAACCAATCGGCAGTGGTGATTCCAGAGTGTGTGTCCCAGCAAGAACCAGGACGTGCTCTACGACACACCCCAGCTATGGCCTATGTACCAGCAAGGCTAGATCTGTACAAGTTCTCATATTTCCCGCGCACCATCCGTTTTTAGGGGCTGCTCCGTTTTTGGGGGCTAGTAGTTGCAGCACCATCAGTGACTAGCTTCCAGAACCAGCTGCTGTGGAAGCACATAAGATCTGAAACTATACAAGTGGTCCCCCGCGTGGAATATACAACAGGCCAGGACTGGGCGGCTGCTACCAGCAGTCTACAAAGCCCATAGCAGTCTATTAAGCCCAGGAGTTTTTAATGAACACTGTGTTATATATGCACAAGATGATTTTACATGCACTGGTGAGGACGCACACCCTGGACGCTATGATCTACATGGATCCATGACATACAGATACAGATACAGATACCCGTGCCTTATTAAATAAATGATATTATTAGGCTTCTGATTATTTTCATGCCTTCATGATAAATTGAGGGTTTTGTATCTCAAAATCCCAAATAAACCAGCATTTTTCAGCATGTTTTCAAAATTTGCGAGATTTTGAATTTTTGGTGCGGAAAGTTTAGTTAATTAGCTTCGTATTACCTTATAATTTCAGGGTGCGAAAGTTCTTGCATTGTTGGGATTTCCTTCCAATCAGAATTCAACAAGAGTCTATGAACTTCAACATGCGCCATGTAACTAAAAATTAAAATACATTTTCAATTAATTAAAATAAATTTAATTAAAATCAAGTGGTAATGAAAAGTGAACATTTGATTAAGCCTCGAAACACGTACAATTCTCGAAACACGTTCTATTCTCTTGCTGATCAAAATTACTTTGAGCACACCGTACGTTTCTTTGACGGCGCTATTGTTTCTTGAGTTTGCATTAGGAAAGATTTAGTGAGAGATGTCACTAAATAATGCATTATCCTTCTAATTCAATAAAAAATGCGGTTTACTTTCTTCTACTTTTGACTAACGTAAAAAATAGCCCTAGCAGTGATCCTTGTGGCATTCCTTTGTTCATGTGACCAAGCAGCGAATTTATTCTGTTCATATAAATGTAGTGTTTTCAACTTTGCAACTTCAATCTTCTGATTCATTCATTGATTCACTTCTAAATATTCATAAAATGCTCAAATAGAGCTTTAAATAGACATCACTCTTGTCAATACTTGCCGGTAAAAAGACCCGCAAAATAAGCAAACTGCAAATAAAGCAACCAGCCCGGGTAAATGTTGCATTTCATACGCCAGTTGCCTTGTTTACATTCCAAAAATAGCCAGTATATTTACAGCATTTATGGACACGTGAAAATAAATCTGCGATATGATTGGCTAATCTCAACATGTAAACAAACTCGGAGCTAGGTCAGATAAAACATGATCTGGAGCAACCAGCAATGCAAAATGTCAAACAAATACAATAGCAAATAAAAACAATCTACACTTTTGTCCGCGTCGAGTGGCTACGGTGCTGTGGAGAGCAGTTGTCGGTCTTTCTAACAACAAAACCCACAGCCAACTCAGCTGTCTATGCTCTCAAGGTCGGAAAATGAGTATCAGTTCAGCTGAGAGTTCAGTAAGTGGAAAGTTCCATCGCTAGCAGTATAAATCAAAATTGTTGTTTTGCAAAACTAAATAAAGGGAGAATTTTGTAAAACGATAGTTTTGCTTGCATTGAGAACAAAGCCAATAAATTTGTACTTTTTTTTAAATATATGTGATAAAAATTTCGAATGTGATTTGTTCTCAAAAAAGTTAACAAACTCGTTGCTGGTTTTTCTCCTATCCTAAAAAAGAAAATTAACAGTAGAGAATTTGCAAATAAAATTATCAAATCCTACAAAAAGTACAATTTTAAAGCCTTCATATATCATCCAACAGACCATCCAATAATTGACCAATGATATATTTTATATTTTCTTTTCACAATAAACCATTAAAAAAAAAACTTTCTTGTACTCACGTATCACACAGCTCGACACCGTTAATTTCACCAGCCTTGAGAAATTGCACCTTTGCATTGAACAACAAGAATTCAATCATTCTGGAAAAAAAATTATCGACTTTGTAATTGCCTATAAAACTAACTTACATTTATATCATTTGCCTTACAGAAGTTTTAACCACAAAACTTACAGCCAATTCAGCTCTCCATCTTTTCAAACTCGGTAAAGGAACAACACCAACCCCTATTGGAACAAACAGTAACTAAAGATAGAGGAAAATTCGGGCCACTGTTGCCTTTCGTCGACATGTTTATTTACTTTTATCTATTTCTTCTAAGAAAATTCCTTGAGGATGATGGCAATGATGGTCATTATTTATGTCTGTTTTCTGTTTCCTATCCTGCAACAATCGCATTTTTAGTCTTATTGTGTTTGGTTTTTTTACGATAAGACAAAAATACGATTGTTGCAGGATAGGAAACGAAAAACAGACGTAATTTTTCAAAGAAAGAACATCCAAAATACACCTGCGCGTCTAACTACCAATGGGTAATGAAGCTATTTTCTTAAACGATGTTGGGATTTGAAACTAAACTCACAACACATTTTTTTTGCTGAATTACTTATCTGTAATTTGTAAACAAACGTATGTACGAATCATGATTGTAACAATTGTGACCATGGCACATATATAATACAAAATGAAATCACAATTGCTAAAAATGTTCGGGTATAACAGCTTGCGCAGAAAATGTTTTTAGCTATGCAATTTTTGTTGATATATCATTGGGGTGTAAAATATATCATTTATATAAATTTATAGTTAAGGTATGGACTTCATTTGCAAATTTAGTGATTCCTTTCTCCCCAGTCCTCGTCATTGTTACTGACCAATCTTTAGTTTAGCTAGTCCATCTGCTAAAATGATAATTCCACGAGTAAAAAGTAAAACACTTACCCCACAAGCATACTGTTGTCCATATCGTGGTATCTTGAGGATTCTCTTGCATTTAAATGTTTAGAGAGATCGTTGCAAAATTTCAAGAGCATTCCGCCAATTTTTTGAGCGTCGCTGTATTGCTCTATTATGGCAACACAAAGTGAAGCACTTGGTGCCTGTTGAAAGATTATGATGATAGGGGAATGTAGATTCTGTTAACAAAAAATCTCCTAGTTACTTTAATAATTTCTTCTTGTTCAATTCATTTGTTCATCAGAAAACCTTTGTTCCTGCGGGGATTAGAACGCTGTGATTTTTTAATCTATTACGTGAAATTTAATTCTTTTCCGTCGTCCTTTGGAAAAACAAACTGAAGGCACCGAGAAAAAGAGAAAATTGGCTACATTGTAGCAACATCAAGAAGAACATATCTACGCAGAAACTTTGACGTTGTGAAAATAGATGAAGTAAAGTTCACAAGGAAAGTTGTTTATTTCCAAAATTCGCTTTTTGAATTCATTTTCCAATATTGTACTCGCACTTGAAAACTTGTGTCTAAACCGCCGAATATGATTGTAATTATTATTGTTGTTAATTTATTATGATATGAAACAAATTGAAAAAAATAACCAGTGAAATTATTTTCAAAATTGAAATTATCAACAGCTCAAACAAAATTATAATTTTAATCTTCCACGCCCGGACTAATTCATACTAAACAGGCACATTATATGTAAATTTCCATTACACAGGGGGTAGTACAAGAAACAGAATCAGTTCAAGAGATAAAAACCTAACAAAGCTTTGGAAATGAACAAAAAATTATGTATGTACCCCCAGAAAATATGACGTTTTAAAATGTTTACGAGTGGGCCATGTAGCCTTTCCAGGGATTAAAATTAAAAAGCCATCCAACCGTTATCATTACCTGCTCATAGCAAAAATCGTTTCTAACGGCATCGTTTTTCGATTCGTCAATGCTTAACTGCCATTCTCCCGTGTCCGTCTGATAGCAGCCATCTTGCTCAGCATCACTATCAACTATGCTTGAAGAAATCTCTTGAGTCGCATCTGAGTCTAAATTCAGTAAGAAACATCATTGATGTGAGTAATAAGCAACAACGGAAGGATTTGTAAACAAAAGATTTAGAAAAGATTTAGCCCTAAAAAAGCGATTTGCAATAATCAGAATGAAAAGATGTGCTGGCACTTGTGAGTGCATCAAATCAAATCAAAATAAACAGAGAGATCAAAACTTTGTGATTTAATTTAAATCGTAATCTCCTTTTTGAAACATTGAATTTAACGCCTTGCAAGTCCGGAAAAGAATTATGGTACAGCTTTGTACTGTATGGTCGCAAACTGTTGCCAACTGTTGCCAATTAAAGGAAACACTTTTTCTTTCATCGCAGTTCAAAGATGGAACACGACGCATTACGATTCTTATGATTTTATGGAAAGCAGGCTCAAAGAAAATCTGCCGGCTCAAAATCCCTGATTACGGAACCTGAAATAAGGATAAAATATAGAATCAAACCTGGAACTGTGGCTTGGACCTCCTTGCGCTTTGCTCTACGATAAAAATTAATATCACTAGATTCTACAAGATAAGTATTAAAAATGCCAAATACATTTTATGGAAAGACCATAAGGCAAGCCTTACCATTTTATGGATAGACAACTTCTATTAAAGATCGTCAGTTTTAAATACAAATAAAATACAAATGATACAACATAGAATGAACAATTTAATTTTCAAATATACATCCCAGGCATTTTATGGGCATCGCGAAGAACTAATCGCCATAAACCAATCCATAGAAGCGACATCATATTTTCTGATCAAAATTGTAATACTAAAAATCAAAATCAAAGAGACACTCTTGGTATAATTCATAAATCTGCAAAAACTGTCAAATTTTCAATCAAAATGTAATATTTTAAATCCTTCCTAGATCACAGTTTGATCATAGTCGAGATAACACTCCTCCATCGCTGTTTAAAATCTGAAAAAACTCCTTCAAACCTTTGCTCGTTGTATATCTGATGATAACATTCACTGCAAACGCGTACTTTTCCATCTTCACCATGAACTGCACCACGAAAGTTTGAGCAATCTGCACAAGTAACTCTTCCACAGTGCCTACAGTGATGACGTCGAATGAACTAACAACAGAAATTGTGGATCAGTATTTTGTTAATTTGCTAAAAAAATTTTAAGCAGTTTTAGTAAGTAAGTAAGTAAGTAAGTAAGTAGGCGACCCAAAGGCGACCCGAAAGCGACCCGAAGGCTCTTCCTTCTCTAGTTACTAACTTTTCAGGTAGGGGTAAGTAATACTCTTATCCCTAGTCACTTTTGACAACTTATCCCAGTTAACTGGTACAAATTTACTAACATCAAAAGGATGGACAGCTGAGTTGGCTGTGGGTTTTGTAGTTGAAAGTTCCGACAGCTAATCCAGAACCCGTCCTTTCACAGAGAGTGTGGAACGCCTTAACCATTTTGCCACTCAATTTTTAATTTTTTTTTAAATTTAGAATTTGATTAATATATTTTCTTCGTATTTGGATCTATTGTAAATGTAACCAGTAGCCAATGATGTTATGCCAGAAATTTTGCTTTGTTATTTTTAAAACTAGCGTTTTAATTACATACTGTGGCCGCTCACGTCGACACAATAACTATTTTGCTGCATGACAACATTGATATAAATTAAAGCTGGAAAAACTGGAACCATTCAAACAAAATGATTTTGGTAGAGTAACTAACCATATTAAAAATTTGTAGCTTGCAAACCATACATATCGATACGGAATTATCAGAAATCCACATTTTACGATCGACCGGCCTTTCCGGGACAATAAATATTGCTTTGGTGTCGTGAGCTGCAGCCTGGTCCAAATTCTTTTCACCATCCAGTCTCTCTTCTTCGTCAATGCCTCCGGTAGAATTATTAAATTTCGAACCAACGCTGCCATCACGGGTATGCTTCTTGCTGGATTTCTTTCTTTCGACAGCTAGCAAAAATGCAATTCATTTTCATTTATTATTATTTCAACTTGGTGTTTTTATACTATACATAATTTATTAATTTATACCAACTGTTTACAATGAAAACTTCGAGAAACTGAATACAATGTCTCACATCGGTAAAATTTAATACAATGTCTCACATCGGGAAACTGAATACAATGTCACACATCGGGAAACTGAATACAATGTCTCACATCGGGAAACTGAATACAATGTCTCATATCGGGAAACTGAATACAATGTC
>JAYJMH010003577.1:0-27731 GCA_036873815.1 Phacellophora camtschatica | reverse complement strand
TTGCAAGGCATGGGGTTCTGCGCTGGGCGCCGGGGTCGCCCACCAGGGCGACCCCGGTCCTTTCTCTCGATGTGACCACACCTCGTGATTCCTTTTGCCTTTGTCTGGAATTACAGAGAGTTAGAAGCTCTCCTCACACTTTTGCAGCAACCCACGACCTTGCGATTATGAGTACGGCGCCTTAACCACTAGGCCATGTTTGCTTATGCATGGCTTATGCTTCGCCTTAACCACCAGGCCATGCATGCATGCTTGCTTGCATTTCCCAAACTGAAGACTCTTTTTAGTTTTCTCTCTTATGATGCCAATGAGTTTTATTTCTAATGCAACAGTAGTTTCGTGTCATCATTGCATGTACGGTTCTATATATATAACAATTATATTTTGTGTTTTATTATTACATATCCACAATAGTATATTGGTTTTCATTTTATCTATATACAGGCTTTATTCAACCCACAAGGAAGCCGTATTTTAACAGCAGGTAGTGACAAAACGGCAAGATTATGGGATCCATTTACTGGTGATTGTGTTCAGGTAAGATGTGTTTAGTAGATTCATAATACACTTGAAAATTGCGCTATGCTGGAGAAATATTTTTTCTGGCATTAAAAGTTTGCGTATTTAATTTTTTTATAGTAAAATTTTTAATTTTAGATTTCAAAAATTTTAATTTTAAAAATCTTTTTCTTGTGTGCTGATCATGGCTGAAAACTAGCTGCGTGTATTTCTGACGACGAATAGATTGAGCGAAAAAATCTCAGAGAATTATTAAATTAGCAAATTGTTTTAATTTAATGTCAGATAACTTTTATAACATGGAAGAGTGGAAGAGCGCCTCCA
Source organism: Phacellophora camtschatica (assembly GCA_036873815.1). NCBI lineage: Eukaryota > Metazoa > Cnidaria > Scyphozoa > Semaeostomeae > Ulmaridae > Phacellophora > Phacellophora camtschatica. The sequence continues at coordinate 26,888 of JAYJMH010003577.1, read as the reverse complement.
CAAAAGCTCAAAAGAAAGGAAATACCTCGGACTGGGCACGTTTTCCAGCCCCGGACAGCCGGACTGTTGATAACGTCGTCTTCATTTAAATTTATTGACAAAATCGTCTCAAAACAAAACTAATGCAAACATGTTTTCACTTTTGTTTTGGCCAAAACTGTTTATCAGCAGCCAACATTTTTATTTTCATTTTAAATTTTATAAACGTTTTATCGCATTGAACTTTAGGCCCCTGATGAAATAAATTGAATTTCCAATCAGATAATGACTGATATCTTTGATGACATCATGTTATCGTTCTGCGCACCACGTGCATAATGTTATGTTTACGTCACAGTTTAACCTCAATTTTACGATTTTATTTCAGTATGACGTAGATTATTACTGTATTTTCCCTAGAGGTACAAGGATTAGGTTTTGATTAGGTTTTGATTGTGACGATTTGATTTGTCACTTTGAATAACGAATTTCACACCTTTAACGCAACCTAGGTAATCATAATAAATCAAATCATAAAGTTTTGTTTGCTTTGTTTATTTTTATTTGGTTCAGTGCACTCAGAGGTGTGAAATATACTATTTCGAATCCATGTTATGTTCGAAGCCGCAATCTATTGTGTTGCTAATTTTCCCGTCGTTTCCCGTTGATAAAAACGTTTGAGAGTTGAAATAGCCCCGCCTGCTATTTTACATTATCAAGGGAGATGAAAATTCATTTGAGATAGCGAGTTTTGGAGGTAACACAATCTAAACCAACACTGCAAGTTCTCAAGGGATGATATGCAAAACTGTTCGAGTTAATCGGCAGTTTTGGTTCGAACTAAAGAGTTCAAGCTGTATTTGTATGAGGAATATAATTGTACATATTATTTCATTCCCGGATCTATTTTCCATAAAGAGGTAAATCGTATTCAGAGTTTTATTTTGCAGGGGGTATCACGAGAAAACCAAATCAGTTTCGTCAAAACTTTCAAAAATTCTTCATGTACTGCACAAAAAAATCACTTTCTTTTATTTTTGAAAATATAGTCATATAGTCTTTAATCACTCTCCACCGGCCACCGCAGAGACTCGTTGCTAAAAAAATTCAAAATGCATGACGCGGGGGAAAAAGTGCGCGCGGGGAAAAATATCCTGTGGTGGGGAGTGGTCATACGTTGTTTATCAATGAACCATTTGGCCTAAAATTTGACACTGTTTATTTCTGTTTTATTTAATAAGGTGCTTGAAGGCCACACAGATGAGATATTTAGCTGTGCTTTCAACTACGAAGGAGACATAATTCTGACAGGTAAAGTGTTGTGATTAGATTAGACTTAATACCTGAGTCTCCTGTGTTGCAACTTTTGTTTATGGACCGATACCACTCGCTCAGGCAATGTCTATTTTGTGCTTTCTTAATGTATAATATGCAGTTTTTAAAAGATTTTGAGGTTAAATGCTGGAAAATATTTGGACTGCAGCTTGACGTGTGGTCCGAACGTGGTGAGTTTCAATTATATCCAATTTAGGCCTAGGCCCAAAGAAAGAAGTTTTTCCCTTGTTATTGGTTTCTGAGGCAACGCCGGTCCAATACAGCTTTTACGGACCGATCAAGAACCAATCAAATTGCTCTGTTACTGGTCCGAGAAGACGTATTTTGGATTCATGAAATTTAAAATCTTGACATTGTACATTGAAAAATACAAACGACGTTTCGAGTGTTACTTGTCATCTGTTGACGCGAGCTTAGATTTGATTGATGAATGGTAGAAAATAGAATTAAGTTTAACTTGAATAATTGCTTATAAAAAAAAGAGTAGCTCGATTGGAGTTAAATTGGAGTTAAAATGCTGCGATATATTTAAATCCGTGTCAAAAGCATGCTCTTGTCAGTGTATTTTTTCCTACATTTGTGTATTTTTTCCCACATTTAGTGTATTTTTTCACCAAAATTTGCATTCAATCGTCGATGTAAACGAAACAAACGAAACAAACAATACACAGTAAATGAAATGATGATGTAAAAAGAGAGGTTGTTGTGGACTGTTGTAAATGCGAATGTATTTTCAAACCTTTTTAAGGCTATCATCTTAAACCTAAAGCTTCTAAGTTTATTGCTTGCACCTGCCATTCGCTTCGTCTTTATCAGACTTATCAGAAAATTAAATTTGAAGAAGGGAACAACGCAAAGACTATTTGCAGTCATTTTAAGAGCTCAGCAGTTTTCAGCCTACCTATATTTTGAAAGTAGTTCCAAAAACAAAGTTATGTAGGTCAAAGTTTCAAACGTTAGCTCTTAATTAAGCATTTAAAATTAATAATTAATACTAAAATTTTGGGCATTGCATCTGTTGTTTATACACGGGAATAAAGATTGATGGGTGATGGGAATCCAAAAACGAAAATAGAAAACACACACCACCATTCCTAAATCCCGTGGTTTATATTCTAATTTTAGGAAGCAAAGACAACACGTGTCGAATATGGAGGTAGCACAATGAAACATGCAAGAAAAGGAGTATTCTTGAGCTATGAAATATGAACGGAGAACTAGATTGAAGGTCAGATCGTTCACTTCAACATTTTACTTATAACATTTTGCTTTTGATCTTTTCATAAAACCACGTGATTAGAATCACTCTAATAGTGATTAGAAGCACCCTTGTAGTGATTAGAATCACCCTCACAGTGATCAGAATCACCCTCATAATGATTAGAATCACTCTTTGCCGATTCAAAGTAGGCAGCACGGTTAAGGATGCAATCCTGTGTTTTAAGTGTTCATCGCTCGTTGAAATTTTATATATTTGACAAATATAGTTCAGTATTTTTGTGAAGAAAGAGGCAGACATTTGTTTGTGATAGTATTGATTTCTAAGTTCTTTATTTTTCATCTATTTTTAATTGATAAAAACTGAGTAACCTTTTTTGTGCGGAATTGACATGCTAATGTTACGCTGAAACGCGTATAAACTTGATCCAACAAAAATATTTCAGCAGCCAATTTTCTTCTCAGATTTTGAGTTTTGATTTTCATGTCATTTTTGATTCGCGGAACGAGTGTATATTACTATGAGAGAGTAATGTCTCGTTCAATTCCTGGCCTGACCATCCCCCCCGGGACACCCCGGGGCATTTGCACATAAAAAATTCCCGGGCATTTGACTGTTAATTTTTCAATTGACTTTTTAATTGGGGCATTTGACAATACTAAATGCTTTTGAATATAAAGTTACTGGGAATGTGTCTTTTCTCAGTTCCCGGCCCCCGGGCATTCGCCAAAACAATTTCCCCGGCCCCCGGGCATTTGTGCATGAAATTTTTGTTGACCCCCGGGCTGCCCGGGGGGGATGGTCAGGGTAGGAATTGAACGAGACATAAGAGGGGACAAATTTCTTTTCTTTTCTTCGTTTTCAGTCCATTATTTTAACTCTAAAACTTCACAGCGCCCATTATTAGAAACAATGGCATTGTCCGATAAACAAAAATTTTTGACCTCGTTTTGCCATATTTTCCATTGTTTATGTATTGCTGTCCTGCCCAGCGTTTTTTTTTTAAGTTCGAAGTATGGCTGTAATGTAATAGACGTCAACAATGTTCCACAGATAGCTGCAATTAGGTCTTTCACAGCTCACAGTTTTTGGACCTAAGAAGTGTATGCAAAGTAAAAAGGCATTTGTTTGGTCATATAAGAGAAGAGAAACGTTTGGTTAAAAACTCATGTTCCCGTACGTAGGCGGAGGCTTTATTCTCAGCTTCGGCCTTATTCAAACCTTATTCACTCTTTTACAGAGATACCTACTAGACTGTGACTGTGTGGTAGGAAGTGGAGTAACTGTAAAAACACTGCTACTTCTACGAATATTTAAGAGATGGACTGTTAATTTTTACCGGGGATAGGGTCTAATTTCGGTGGACCATGAATTTTCTGACACCTATTTTCGATGGCCAAGAAAAATCGTAGAAACATATTTTTGTGGGAGAAAATTTTTTATAAATGTGAAATTTTTCTTTTGAGGGGGTAAGGTGTTATCTCACGGAAATTTGTGGGGGCTAGAAGTTCCCAGGGGGTACACAATATTACTTAAGACAGGTGTCTAAACACACTGTCTAAATGTTAAAATGCTTAAAGAATACCTTTACTTTAATATTTTGTAACAATAAAACAAATTATGAATGATATGTATTATAACATTTAAAGTTTTCAAATTTAATAACCCAAAAAAAATAACGTGTAGAGTATAAACACAAAAGTTGAACTTATTAATAAAACTAAATATAAAAAAACCGGACACCCGGTAGACTTGGTACAATCGTCATAGTTCTGCAAGGCTGTACTACGACTCATAAACGTATAGGAAGATTTCTGGACTAGGATTTTCAACCTCGTAATCGTAATTCGAACTTCGAACAATGGCGAATTCCAACTCCAACGAAAGAACTCTCTAAGTCTTGTTTCAACGATCCAGAATTTGGGTTCTAATACTACCTGTGTAGACACCTGATACTTTTGTCAGAAATATTCTTCTGGGACCTCTCACGATTTTTACAACAGAGGTGGAACGATGAAGGGAGAAGGGGGTTCTAAAATCGTACAAGAATAGGGAGAAATTTTATAATTTTGCAAGGGAGACGGGGAGAAAAAAAATGAAGGGAGAAGAAAAGATCATAAATCAAAGTATACTTTCAGATGCTTTCAAGAAAAAATCGGCAAAAATAACGTCGCATTGTCAGACATGATGTCTTAGAACAAGGTTTTAAATCAGAAAAATGGCTAGCAAATAGTTTGAACAGAGAGAAAAATCACAAAATTTTGAATGGTGAAGGGAGATTGAACCCCTGTTCCACCCCCCTGCTAAAATTGACATCTGGTTTCTTTCTTAAAACGTTAAATGTTCGAAAGATAATCATTTTATTGAAATGTAAACATATATACTAAAATGAGGCCATTTTTGCAATATGGCCATCCCATTGACAAACATTATATTCAAATTGTTTGCTCTTAATCATCGAAAACAAAGGAATTAATGTTTACTTTGCTCAATATATTATCTGGTGGGAGATCGCCCTTTTAATTTTATCTGATGTCTACGAATTACAAGCGTTTTACGCGTCCATTTTCAGTTAATTTGACAAATTTTATTTTCAAGCATCGATTTTGCTAAATTTCTTACAGATCTTTTGACACAACTTTTTACAGATCAGATCAGACGTCACTTCGTTCCGCAGGGACCAGAGAGCCCGTAGGCAAACATGCCCAGAAACTGGACTGAAGATTTTTGCCTCAAATTCGCTGTTTTTTCTCAGGAATACACACTTCGATTTACAGCATCATTTCATGCGAAGTTATAATCTATACAAGAGTTCTCACTCCCCAAGTGTTCGTGTTGTTGATTTTATTATTTGACCGTGAATAATGCTGGAGGTAAGAATGTTCACCCCGAACGATTTTTACAGTCAAATCCCTAACAAAATTTCAAATTTCATTTCGTCATAAAATTAACATCACGAACACGAGGAGAGTGAAAACTCTTATAAACCCTAAATTTTTAGTGCGAAATCTGAATGTGGGTTCTAAAAATGCGTATGAAGAGATTTTGATATGGTGTATTACTTTAAATTCTCGCTCAAGAAAGTAAGCTCGTCTCAACGTACGTCAAAAGGCTCTCTTATCTAACTCCAGTTTTCTGGCCATATATAGTTACGAGTCCCCATTGGCGGAAGTTACGTCAAATTTTTCTAGGAACACAGGGAAACAAGGACAGTTAACAAAGCCAATGCTTGAAATTACAATATTGCAATTAAAATGTATATCCACATATGAAGAAAACCGTTTGTAATCTGAAGACATCAACCTTAATTGAAATGTAGATCAACAGATGATGAAAAACGTTTGTAATCTGAAGACATTAAGCAAAATTAAAATCAAAAGTTAAAAAAAGCAGAGAAACCGTGTATAATTCAAATTTTTTATCAGAGCAAAGAACCTTTTTTTGATGAAAATCATGTTCACCGGATATCATCTGCCAAAATTAATTTAAGTCAACTTAACGAGGGCTGGCAGATTTATCTTTCCTAGCACAGTGCGACGTTGGGCTTGGCAAATCTATTCTTTTTCAATATGCTCGCAGTGCGCTAGTGTTGTGATTCTGCTTGTTACAAAATCAGATAAGACATGTTGAACTGTTTTCTTTCCAATTTCATCCATAACATCTTTGAAAAAATCAATCATGTTTCAATTGACTCTGTCTTAAGTTGATATTTCACAGTATGGCGCATTATTCGAAGAATTAAATGAGGGTGGCAACATCACTTTAGATTTCAGGCACGTTGCAAAATATCTCTGCTTGTGACTAACACTATCACATTTTTATTTGATGAAAGATCACCCCCAATAAAGCATCAAACATTTTTATCAATTGATGGGTTTTATTTACAAAAACATTTTAGTTTTGGATGAGGATAGACACGTAGTACACGGGTGAGGATAGACACGTGAATTTTGGACCAACAGCTTTGGACAAATTTTGGAGTGTTGTCACAGAGTTGGCTTGTTTCAGTCCAACAAGCAAATCTTTCACAGGAACAGGGTTATATTTGCCCAATTTGCTTTCAGTTTAAACTTATGAGGGACACTGGAGGATTTTAACGAAAGTATTTTGAACAGAAAGATATTACAAACAGGACTTTCGGACGTTTTTTGGAGAAGTTTCAAATCTTTTGGACGATTGATGTTTCGGACAAAATTTTGATTGTCCTAATGTTTTCGATGTTAGTGTAGTTAGCTTTCAGCCTCAGCAGAAATTTATAATATTATCCTATCACTTTAACAAAACCGAGATAGCACCAAATTTGTTGAACTATTCTTCCATAGGGCTTACAAGGGTACGATAAGTAGGCTTGAAGTAAGATGGGTATTTCATGCAATGCTAATAATTGCCACTAAAGCTTGATTTACAAATGCCATTGGAAATACCCATTTTGATATTATGGATATTTATTTGCCAATCAACGTCATGCCATTTTCATCTTTTTTCACTGCTCAACTTACCTCCAGCATACCCATCTTACCTTAGACCTTCGACAAGCACCATATCTATTGCGCCTCTCTTTCATGTTATTGTCGTTTGACTTGAGCATTTGTTAACTTTGCCTCCTCTTTTTTTTCATTTTAACCAACCTCCCTTTCATGGAGCAATTTTATCCGCATCTAATTTATATAATTTGCGGTTAGTGACACAGGATAGATCGGTTGAATTTTATTAAAGTTGGCCTGAGTTTCATTGTTAGTCTTCTCGTGTTGGTGGATTCATGTAATTGTTCTAGGTTTTGTGTCTAAGTAATACCACGTTTGCAAAGCTACTTTGTGGGGGTTTTAGTTTTCGCATTTCTGTTTTTTCTTCAATTTAATATCAGAAGCTTTATTTTGTAGTTTGATACCTTTTTGCTTAAATCTACCCAATAGTCACTGAGTTTATTTTTCAAAATGAAACTAAAAATAGAGAATTTCTGCTGCTGCAGTCAGCTGAAAAGAAAATACATTATGGCTTTTAGACAGCTATCATCGATGGCTTTCCTTTGGTATAGCTCAGGGATCGCTTGGTAGGTTTTGGCAAACAAGTGATCAAACTTTGAGTTAAAGCCTCTTACATCAACGTCAAGCAAAAACAAAATTATCGAAATTGAAGCTCCTCCGTAACATCTTTACAAACGTTAAACTATAGATAAACTATAGATAACCAGTGTGTACATCTTCAACAGTCGTATTACAGTCCAGTAGGCCTATAGATAGCAAAACAGAAAGTGCATGTACTTTTATAACCAATGTGTACATCTTCAACAATCGTATTGCAGTCCAGTAGGTCTATAGATAGTATAACGGAAAGTGCATGTACTTTTATAACCAGTGTGTACATCTTTAACAGTCGTATTACATTTCAGTAGGCCTATAGTTAGCATAACAGAAAGTGCATGTACTTTTATAACCAATTTGTACATCTTCAACAGTCGTATTACAGTCCAGTCGGTCTATGCATAGCATAACAGAAAGTGCATGCACTTTTATAACCAGTGTGTACATCTTCAACAGTCGTATTACAGTCGGGTAGGTCTATAGATAGTATAATTGTAAGTACATGTACTTTTATCAATAGGTATACGCATAGTATAATTGTATTTGCGTGTACTTTTTTTGGCAGTGTGCACACCTCAAGCAGATGTATGTGCATGCATTTCTAATACATGCACATACATCTCATTTATTCTGATCTTATTTATTCAAAAAATAAATTTACGTTGAAATATCTGAAATTATCAAAAGATTCTGTTTGCATTTATCTGCTTTAAATATGACGTTTAACTTCCAAAGAATCCCAATATGAAAGAGTTAGTTGGAGATATTATTGTTTGTTTACTTGCCGTTTATTTATTTGATTTTTGCACCTAGAGGGCCAACAAATGTTCTAAACAAGCATGCTGTTTGTTTTAGATTTGGTATGTTGTGATCTAAGAAGACAAATCTTTGCACATGTATAGAGAACTAAAATTTGCCCAAATAAATCAAAAAATACATGTTGGAATATTCTGTCATCCAGTATTAGAAAGCTTCGTGTGTGGGTGGCAGGATGCAGTCGCTTATGCAAATGTGCTGCATCATTTTTGATCTGCAGGAGCAGGTGAAAAACTGTCGCAAACACATGTCTATGTATGTTAAAATATCTGCTTGTTTATTGCGAGAACACCTGAAGCAAGTAAAGGTCTCTGGAATTGTTTATCCTGAATTTCATTGGAATTTTTCAACACGAAGACAACTTTATTCTCGTTTTAAAATTTGGAGGTAGTTTTCAATCTGCAGTTTCTTGTTGCAAAATTTATTTTAGAAATCTTTTTCTTCTGCACATTTTGAGATGCTGACGTAACAGGTACGTAAAATGCTTTCTCTTGTGTTTCATAAATGATTACTTTCGATGTTTATTTAACATTTAAAGCATCCCAAATATATTATTTACTTTCTTTGTGGTATGCGATTGATGGACTTTTTCTCTTTTTTGTGGGATAATTTGTTACTTTGCCATTTTAGGTCTTTCTTTTCATGTATATATGTTTTAAATTATTTATTCCATTTGTTTAGTTGTTCTCTTGTTGCTTATTTGTCTGTAATTGCTTTCATTTAAAATACAATTATATTCGAAGAATTGTGTTTATAGCAATAATTGGAAAAAATGTTAATTTCTGTAGCATTTTATTCTTTAGTCGTGTCCGCATTACTTTAAGCGGGTTTCCATTTGATCGTTGATGTTGCTCCCATCGCTGGAAATGACAGGGAACGACAGGAGCGATAAGGCTTTGTTTTTGTTTAATTTTTTTATCAGAAATACTAGTAAATTTTGAAAATTGTGTCCATAGCATTAATTAGAAAAAGCTTGAATTCGTTCAGTATTAATTTGTTGCGTGTTCTGATTTAGTGTTTTGGTTTCGTTAACTTTGACAAAACGAGTTATTTTCTTAAAATAACTCTAATAGCTTCAGTTTCTGTTTTTTTTTATTCGTACCACTACCACCCACCCTTTTTCAAAATTACTCTAAAAGCGTCTGCTAAACATCTGCCAAAAACAAAACTAACCTAATGCTCCTTCGTAGCAGCTTCTCAAACGTGGGGTCATTTTTTGGGCCACTTAGTAGTTTCAATGTGTGCCATGAACATCGTAACATCGTAACATCGTAAATATTGAACATCATAAATTTTATTTTTTGTGTGAATTGTATGATACTCAACAACACAGTTTCGCAGTTCTGTGTTGGAAAACGTTTTTGGTTTAGTTGGTTTAGGCCTTCGATATTTTGGAGAAATTGACAGCAATATTTAATAGAAAGATTGTTTGTGATTTTTCGGCGAAACGTTGTCATTCCTCGGTTACTTTCAGTTCACTGATGTTGACCAATGGTATAGGTATTGGTACTAGGAAAGCAAGAGGCCAATGTTAAACCTTTGCGACACCGTCCGTCTGTCTGTTCCTTTGGCAATCCAAACAGTCATGATTACACTGTTTCAAATTTCTGCTTTGCTTCTTTAGAAAGCGATCCGATGCATTTGGATAATTTTGAATGGATTCCTGATTTTTTTCTCGAAAAGAACGGGGGTCTGCGTGTCTGATTATGATGCGTACCACAGTGATCCGATGCATTGGCATACCACTTCGATGCGCCAGTATCTGGTATGAATAGCGATCAGATACATCATGAATTTGGCATCTTCCTGCAGGCACAATCCTGTATTGTTGTGATGCAGAGCATGGCGGGGGGTGCAGCCCTCGAGTTATTTTTACCTATGATTTTGGGAGCTTTAGCCCTCCTAGTTATTTTTCAGTTGTGAATTTCTAATTTTCATGAAGTTTTTATTTGATATCCAAGTCTGAATATGATTTAATTTGGCATGCGCCAAATAACCGACTAACATAATCGGGCTAGTTGGCAGTCAATTCTGAAGCAACAACAACAATAACAACAATCAGCGGAGTTTGGAGGTCTGGGTGTTTGTTAGAATTTCTGCCTTTTTTATTTCCATTCATCGAAAAGACTAAAATTCGATCTAAAACGAAGCATGTTTATACAGATAACAAAAAGAAAACTAAAGCCTTGCAAAAGAGCATAGGACAAGAACTTTAATGGAGAGGCACAAAAGTTGAATGGACAATCGAAAATAGTTTCGATTTTACAAGATTTTATTTTTCTTTAGTAGCTATATATAAGATTTTACACGATTTAAGATTTTCTTTAGTAATATTCTGAAATGAACTACAAAAAGTATTCTCAAACGCAAAAATGGCATCCAGAGACTGGAGGCAGAAAAATGTTTTGAACTGAAATTTGTGCAGGCTTTGCCGCTGCTCAGCACTGTTGGCATAAGATGAGAAAATGTAGTGTGATGCTGAATTTTTAATGATGGAAAACACGTACTTTGTGGTAGTCTTCCCTGTTATTTTACTTAATCGTTCAGCTGTCTACTTGATGTTTTATGTTTTTTTAGTTCTGCGCAAATTCTTTTTCTGCTAAATGTTGAATGAAAAGTTTTTCTGACAATGAAAACTTTTAAGCAAGCATGGCCTAGTGGCTAAGGTGCCTGACTCACGATCGCAAGGTCGTGGGTTCGAATCCCACCAAGGTCATACTTGCTGCGAGAGCTGCTAACTCTCTGTAATTACAGGCAAATGCAAAAGGGAATCACGAGGTGTGGTCACATCGAGAGAAAGGTCGCCCTGAGGTGTCCCCCTGCGCTAAGCGCAGAAACCCATGCCTTGTGAGAATAGCAATAAGTGTATGTGCCTGAAACTGAAACTGTATGACCCGTGTCCCCTGCTAGAAACAAGTCATCTCGAGACTTTCGCGGGCTAGGCACGCTAAATACGATAACTCACTAACGCACAGTTTCACGGAAAATTTTAACTGGTTTGATATTAATGTCTTATTTCTCTCCTTTTTTTTTAACTGGTTTTTTTTAACTTTTTTTTTCTTTTAACCTCCAGAAAATTTTAACTGGTTTGATATTAATGTCTTATTTCTCTCCCTCCTAGCATAACCCTTTCACCCTTGAAAAGGCCATATGGCCCATTACTAACAACACTTAAAAGGGCCATATGGCCCATTACTAACAACACTTGGAAAGGCCATATGGCCCATTACTAACAACACTTAAAAGGGCCATATGGCCCATTACTAACAACACTTGAAAAGGCCATGTGGCCCATTACTAACAACACTTAAAAGGGCCATATGGCCCATTACTAACAACACTTGAAAAGGCCATATGGCCCATTACTAACAACACTTGAAAAGGCCATATGGCCCATTACTAACAACACAGAACGTCACAGTTTCATGCCATATGGACCTTCCAGGGGTGAAAGGGTTACAAAAATAAGACACAACTTGATTTTTCATCTTTCTCGAAGAACGTTTCCTTCATCTACCCAAATCAATATCGATGCTATCTCGTCATCGTTTTTCGCTTGATATTTGTTAACTTTGAATTAAACTTGCACACAGATTATTAAAGTATGTTATGAATGATAATTTTGCATGCTGTTTTGCAGGTGGTTTATAAATTCATTCGTACTGTTTTGCAGGCGGTTAACTAACTAACTAACTTCTAATGTGAGAGGGTTTCACCTGTTTCATTGCTTCCTTTTCTCGCTTAAATTTGCATTACAGTAAAACCTGGAAAACGACAACCTGCCGACTTTTTTTAGAAAAGTTTACTCACAGATAAATAGCCAAAGGTAGACGTATTTCTTTGCATGTTCTCATCATAAAGATTATCAGCTCAAAAGTCAGAAAGCATAGTCTTAAAACTTTAGTGTACAAAATCTCACAATCTACAATTCCAGTCACCTCAAACAATTTTTAATGGTCAATATGATACAATGCAACAACCCCCCCCCTATCATAAGTGACCCTTGGGATAAGGACCTTCACCTTGAAAACAGCAAGAATAACATCTTCATCACATACCGTAAGTCCTGGAATTCGCGGCTGGGGGCTAATTCGATTCGAGGGTGGGGACTTATTTGAGGAAGGGCTTGAACGAGGGAGGCCAATTCAAGGACTTCATGCATATTCAAATGAAGCTTATGAACTTTTTCTTCTTAGTTGTATTCCGTATGCTCTCTTTCTATGTCTCTGATTGAAAATTCCAATCTTGTTCGTTAATGATTTCTGGCATTGTAGTACCGGGTGTCCCAAAAAAAATAGCTACGGATTTGATTGTGTCTGACGATAAAAATATTACCTAAAATGCTACGAAATGTTTTTGATGTTACTCATTGATTGTTAACGTAATGAAAAATACCTTGTTTGACATTGTTGTTGCCTTGTAACTTGAGATATTAATTTTTTTGAAATTGAAATTGAGAGTGTCACCGTCAAACCAAAGCTTTTGCAGAATGGCCTAAAAGAAAGTATTTGATTTGGGGTACAAAAATACAGAAAGAATACTGTAGAGTTTTTAAGAAATTAACAAATTTGACATAAAATCCTAACATAAAATTTAACATAAAAATCCTGAAGATCCATCGATTTTATAAAGAGCTAATTTTATGGAACATGTGTTAAGCCTCATTGGAAAAGTTTGCTGTTGTCAGATGGTATGATATCTGTGATATTTTCTGTTGTCCAATTAGAAAGACAAATAAAATAGATATTTATTGTAGGAACAGCTACATTTGAAGACTTTTGAACCTTTAGAATGAGATTATCATTGAGAGGGAATACTCAAGAGCAGGAATACTTAATTGTAGATCACATTGTTTTGGGCCCTCTCTTGATTAGTTTACCTATGTCGAGAGCTCCTCCTTAATTCCAGAATCCTTTAATACAGTTTATTATTTATAGAATCTTGTTGTTAGAATATATTGTGTATTTGAATTATATTGTATTACTTGTTGTTTAGTATTATGTATGTATTTTAGAATCTTGGTTAAATTATCAATTTGAAATGGAACTTGAACTTGAGCATTCAGTCTGCAGTATGTTCTTATTTTAGAACTGCCACTTGACCAAATGTGGATGGCATATTTAGTGTTTTAATTTAAGTTGTTATCAGTATGACTCCAATAGCCTATGATCTGATCTCAAAAATCCCAAACCTTCCCATAAAATATTCACTGTCCCGTTCATTTGCCCCCGTTGTATTTCAATTTTGTTTCCTTTCTGGGGGGTCTGGCACCAGGAAAATAAAAAAGAAGCCCACATTTTACATTCAGCCTATTGGACTACCGGGTTACCCAAAAACTATCCCCACTTGCATGCATGCTGCTCAAAATTAATGAGAGTACGAATCTCAAATTGTGCGTAAAACGAAGTTCGAAAGGCAAACTTAGGGTTGGAAATATCATCCAGTCATCTGTGACCATGTTGACTTGTACAAAACTTGAAATTAAAATTGCCCCAATTCGTGAGCTTTCAAGTTAATTTACCAAATTGCATGGTTTAATGGCGCTTCTCGGGTTTAAAATTTAAAAAGATTCACTGAAAAACCCCCCAAGTTGATATAGGATCAAGCAGGTTGTTTCAATGTCAAAATAGGGACTGAAAATGAATGGCGTTTCTTTAAATTGACTTGAATGCTCACGAATTAGGGCAATTTTAATTTCCAGGTTATGACGTGAAAACGTGATTGCAGCTGACAGGCTGATATTGCAAACTCTAAGTTCGCTCTTCGGACATTTAGCTCTTCGGACATCGTTTTGAGTACAGTTTGAAATTGTTTTTCATAACGGATATTGAGCTACAGCATTACTAACGAGGATAGTTTTTTCATCACCCAGTATAACAATACATAATTGTGATTTCAATTGTAAATCCAGAAAATCAGTGTCTAAGTTTTTCATATTAGTGTTTCTGAATTGAGAGCACCTACCTACTGTATTTTACTATCCTTATGAAGATACTTTTTTAGTTGTTGTCTTCAGTTTTCAGTTAAGTTTTTGATGATTTTGAGGGGGCAAGCGTCCCACAAGTGAAAGGCACTGTCTCCTCTGTAGTTGGTTAAGATGCCTGGCATGTCCTTTTGTTGCTGCATATTCTTCAAAATCATAACAAAAATGCTTCCAAACTTTGGGCAAAAGCCTTGGTTACAAAAATGCTTCCAAAAGGCAGGGGTCCAGGCTCTCAGAATCCCCCTCTAGTTGCGCCCTTGTGCACCTACGTTTTGATTTGCTATTCAAACGTACACACTTTGTTTATTAGCGACAGTTTGTGAAACTGAAATGTCAAAGCAACTTTTTAAATATAGTTAGATAAATTTAGATTTAAATTTTATTTTAATCAACTGAAATAATTTGGTATTACTGTTGGTATCAGAGAGTAAAAAGAATAGTTTGCGGTGAGAAAAAACAGACAGTCAGTAGACTGTTTGGCTTTGTTTTAAAAAGGCTGAAAGTACGTAAAGGGAAACTGTACGGGGTGTATCTCCCTGAAAAAACTCTTAGTTATTATTAGGACGTGGGTTGCCAAGGCCAATAAAATGTTAATTACTTAGTTCAATAAAACCTTCCTTGACTATGCCTATTTTATACACAGGCTTGTGCAAATCCAACTATAGGCATCTAAAAATTGGCCGAGACGAGTAAGATTCGTTTCGTTTCAGGACGAAAGTCTGTCAACAGACATTAATATTGTTTTTCGTTGTTCACCACAGCCTCGTTTCAATAAATTTTAGTTAACCAATCAAATAACTCTATTTTGAGTTCTTGCAGCTTGGTTGGTGTGACAAACAGTTTGTTGTCAACTCTAACTTACGCCTATGAAACGTCCATTATTTAGGCCTATACATTATTTAGGCCTATAAAAAATTGTATTTTATCCAATTATAATTCATGTATTTCCTTTTATCTCCAAAGAATTGTTGATTTGCCTTTTGGCTGGGTATGAAAAAACCAACTCGTCTCTCACCTTTCAAGTTATATCACACAATGTCAACAACGAGAGTGTATAGCAACAACAATGAAGTACTGCCAGAAGAAAAGAGCAGCAAGCCAAGGCAGTCTAAACGCAATCAAAGGTAACGTAACGTTGTCCGTATTTCGGCAGAATATGAGCGGCTAGAAGAAATTAAACTTTAAATAAAACCACAGACCGTGCCGTGTTTTATAAAATTTTTTAAAATATGAAACCTTTTTCAAACACTTTTTTACTCCTGTTTTTCATCGTGAGATGCCTTTCGAGGTATTTCTCAAGCAATTTCTGTACTCCTGTTTCCATAACGAAATATAGCCACTCCTGCTTTTCATCGTGAGATACATCATTGTGATATGCAGAAGGCATTTCTCACAAGCACTGTCTTTACTCCTGTTTTTCATTGTGAGATGCAGAAGGTATTTCTCACAAGCACTGTCTTTACTCCTGTTTTTCATTATGAGATGCAGAAGGTATTTCTCACAAGCACTTTCTGAACTCCTGTTTTTCATTGTGAGATGCAGAAGGTATTTCTTACAAGCACTGTCTTTACTCCTGCTTTTCATTGTGAGATACAGAAGATATTTCTTACAAGCACTTGCTATACTTCTGCTTTTCATCGTGAGATGCAGTAGGTTTTTCTCAGACCTCTTCTGTTCCACTGCATCATCATACTTAATCATACTTCATCGCTACAGATGAAGGGCCAGGCCTAATACGTTTATTAAATTTGGATTCAAGGCTATTGTAGTTTATAAATTTTTATATAAATTATTTACCCTTTTGTTCCCCTTGAGCATTACTCAATAGTCTCAGTAACATTGAGTACCGTTATTGTCCCCTGAAAATATGAATTTTTGCAATGTTTATTAATAAACCATATCACTGTTCCCGTGGATGACATAGTTATTTTTGTTCATAGAGGTCTAGACGGAATAACTCAAGGCGGCTTAACTTCCAAGCCAATGAGACGACGGTCAACATTTTTCAATGTTCTTGAAACTGGAAAAGAAAGAAAATATACCGAAGATGAAAAACGCTTCCTCAAGAAACTTCATTTTGTTAACACCATATCGCCAAATAAAGAAGAACCATCGACGTTGAAATTATGGGGAATATCTTTCAAAGGACCAGACAGAAAAATAGTTATTGATCCCTCAGGTAAACCATATAATTAAGTTTGCACTTTGTATTATTTTTCTGATGAACTCTCAAAATGTAATTTACTTGTTTTTAAATTGGGTTAAAGAATAACATTCTAAAACCAATTATATGGAAAGTTTTTAAAATTTTGAGAAATTGTAAAAACAAATTTTAGTTCGCGAATAAATTTTTGTGATTATGCACCCTTTTTGTCATGCAAAGTTTTAGCAATACAAAAGTTTTAAGTTTACAGTTTTAACCTGATCCCTCACTACAACAGACACATTCTAACAACGGACACCTTGCCGTTGTTGTCCCGAATTTCTGTTATATCGTCAAATCCCTTTTAACTATACCTTTAATCAACGGACATATCCCAACAACGGACAGAAACTTTTGTTTTCAAATATTTCGTGAGAACAAATTTTTGTACTGACGTCCTATTAATCTGCTCTAACAAATTTTACGGTGGTGTAATTTTGACAAAAATGTAGGCAGAAATGCAAAAATTGGTTCTCAGACTAAACTTTGTGTTCTTAAATTTATTTCTGCTGTCAAAAATGCAATATTTTAAATGCTCCATAGATTTTTATCATGGCTATCGTCGGGCTATCGTCATACGAGAAGATAGATGTTAATTGAAGTTTAATAATGCCGGAATTGTTGATTTATTTTTTTTACTTTTCATAGGGATTCTAAATTACTATTGGCACATGTGGCTATCGTTAATTCTTATGTATTCAGCGAACATTCTCACGCTTAGAGCTGCATTTTCGGACGTTCATAGATTGCATCTTGTGATATGGACTTGCATTGACTACACAATCGATGTTTTCAATGTTTTGGACATCTTCATACACTCTCGATTAGCATACATGGAAGACGGGATTCTTGAAGCGGACATCAAGAAGATTAAGAAGCGATACATTCATAGTTATTCATTTGGATTGGATGTGTTTTCCGTTCTGCCTGTTGATTTATTCTTTGTAACATCGAAACTGCAGCCAGCACTACGCCTGAATAGGCTCTTCAAGATGCACAGACTTTTGAAATTTATTGAAAAAGCTGAAAGTTCTACAACGTATCCGAACACACTTCGATTAAGCATACTTGTTGTTTTTATGTTTACTGTCATTCATTTTAATGGATGTTTGTATTTCAAGGTTTCCGAAGCTATAGGTTTGTTCTCTTTTTGTTTTTTAATCACACCATTTTTTAAACAAATACTCTATCACCTCCCCTAGATGCGTTAGTAAATCGATTGAGTGACGTTTTGACAGCTCGTGTTTGTTCTCTGACAGCTAGGTTTGTTCTCTTTTTGTTTTTTAATCACACCATTTTTTAAACAAATACTCTATCACCTCCCCTAGATGCTTTAGTAAATCGATTGAGTGACGTTTTGACAGCTCGTGTTGGTTGGTACTAGATCAAGCTCCTTCGCAGTGTCTTTTTTATCTTTATTCTTTAGAAGTGTACAAGTGTTATTTGTCATATACCGGGTGTCCCAAAAAAAACCTTAGACGGGTTTTGCAAATATTATGCAAAAACGTGAATATGAAACTTTTATACAAATAATTTGTGACCTCGATTATTAAAAACGCAAATGTAGCGGCGATGCTATGTCTATTTATGTCCCAAAGTTCTTTGCAGCGAAAACAACAAGTTTTGCAATTGAGGCATTTTAAGCCTTACAATAAAAGTGTCATGAGTTTCGAGTTGATCAATTTCGCTGCATTCAAATCTACAATCCAACAAGGAAAAATGGAAAACAAAGCAAAATTTCTAAAATTATTTTTTTTCTATAGGACTACAATTTTGAGCAAGAATTGTTCCTGTTATTCAATAAGACATAAAGAATAAAGTTTGCTTTGTTTGAAAGGAAGAAAACTGACCAGCTTCAAATCGATGACACTTTTTAATCTAGGAGCCTGAAACGCTTCAATAGCAAAACGCGTTATTTTCACTGGAAAAAAAACTTTAAAATATGGATGACGATATCACAGCTGTTATATTTGCGTTTTTGATAATGGAGGTCACAAATTACTCGTATGTTATCAGGCTGTTTAATAGATGTGTTTACGAAAAGTTTCCTATCCACATTTTTGCATAATATTTGCAAAACCCATGAAAGGGTTTTTTTGGGAGATTTGGTACCTTGAGATGATGTTTGCACTTCATTCTACTATGACATAAGGAAGTAAGTATAATTTTGCCACTAAATTTACTGGAGTTTAAAAATTACAATATAATATTTACAATTTAAATCTACAGCAAAAATATTCACAAAATCATTAAAATACAGAATCGCTTAAAACATAAAAACATACCCCTCTAACTAGAGTGGCAGGGATAACATCAGAAAGATCGAGGTGATCTTGATTCCGCGATGGTCCCTTTTAGAGGTGTGTATTTTTATATTTAATCCTAACGAAAAGAAAGAATCACGGCGAGCAAATTAAAATTTATTCAAACAAACATATCTTTATTCTTTGATAAATTTTGCATGTAGCAGCTTTTTATGTAGCAACATAGTATATCTACCGCTCGTGTTGAAATACATGAAGGCGTAGAAAACAACAACATTTTTGGCTAAAAAGACTAACAACAAAGGCTCTGAAGAAGAGATTGATCTATAATGGCATTCATGGCTACCTTAGAGGGGGCAACTACTCTGGGATCCGCAGCCGAATGCAAAAAGTTTTTAATTATTGATAATTTTGAGGTTTTGATATTTTTAAGTTTGTTGTGTCTTCTTTTTTTAGTTGTTTTGCTGCAAGAATGTTTTATTTCTATTTTTTCTATTTTAAAGATGTTTTTATTTCTATTTTTTCTATTTTTAAGATGTTTTTATTTCTATTTTTAAGAAGTTTTTATTTCTATTTTTTTCTAGGTTTTGGTACAGACGAATGGGTGTATCCTGGTGTTTTAGGAATGACGAAATTAAATGAAACTTATGCATCTTTGACAAGACAATATGTCCAGTGTTTTTATTGGTCAACATTTACATTGACAACAATAGGAGAGTTGACAAAGCCCACAACTACATTGGAGTTTTTATTTGTTATCCTTGACTTTCTTCTTGGTAAGCAATTTCAAAAACTTAAACCGTTTTTTAATTATTCTTATTTATATCTTTATCCAAAGAAATATCCTTGGTTTCTACCTCAATTCTTTGAATGTTCATTTGCCTGCGTGCAGACGTTTACTGTGTACTGCGTAGGAGAAAAGGAAAAGAGCAGTAAACATTTCTGTCTCTCCTACGCAGTACACAGTAAACCTTTGCAGGCACACAGTCTAGTGTTCATTGGCTAAAAAAATAGAATCTCGCGTCAGAGGTGTGAACTTTAATCAATTCGGTTAGGAGAAAATAATGAGATTAACCATTCAAAGATTTGTCATGTTATGTTATGTTATGTTATGCTATGTAGCTATGTTATATGTATACACTATTTTTTGTTATATATGTATATACATGCTATGCTATGTTATATAAGACGCTATGTTATACATATACAACAACAATACTGATGAAGAGAGAATACAGAGAGGGTATTGTGTAGTAAGACCAAGCAAGTACAATAGAACTTTCCAATTGTGAAGTTCCCAGTTACAGTTACAAGTACAGTATAATAAGTAAAACCTTCAAGGCGAATGTATAATTAGTTTTCACTTATCCCAGGGGAATAAACGTATGCCAAATCCAAGTGGTGAAGTTTCAGTTGTCCAGGATTTCACTTGTTAAGAGCATACTATATTATGTTTTACGAACGAGCGCAATTTTTGAACATCTAGAAAAATGGTAATAGTAAAAACAATGAAAAGGATACTGTCTTGAAATGATTTGTTAAATATATTTTCTGATTCAAAAGGCAATCCAGAGATAATCAAGAAAGATTTTCAGTTTTTTTCTATCTTAGTTTTTTAGCTAAATCGGTAAATCTTGAGTCCGGCGACAACATGAAAAAGCATAAAAAACATTGCGTCTTTGATTAGTTAATTTTTTCTATGCTTCGATTCTTCTATGCATTCCCAGCTATCGTACAAAGCGTTTTGTATTTTTGCAAGTTTGCAAGAACTTACAACATATCAGGAACCTAGGAACCATTTAATAATTGATGGAGATTTCCTGCTTCCACAAAGTCATCTATTTTCTTCAACGTTTTAGAGATTCTACGCACTCCCTGCTATGGTACAAAATGATTTGCATAAATAATCGATGTAAACACTGAAAGTTGGGATAATTCATGAAAATATTGTTGCTATTTTAGTAACTCAAATGAATAATTTTACACCATCTTTACCATCTGCTTTTAAACTTGAAAAATAGCAAACGAGTTTCACACTTTATGCGGAAAAGCTTGTTTTTAGGATTTTTCATTCAAAAATAGCGATGGAAAATAAATTGAAAAAGTAAGAGGTAAGGAAAGCTGTTCTATAATATTTTGTGATCAGTTGATTTTGAATGAAGAAAACGCACAGCATTTGCATTTGCAATTAAGACACACAACACTGCTTCATTTGGTGGCTTAACGCGTAATGCGGGCGAAATTGTGATATCTACTCCTCTCTAAGGGCTTGTTTACACGGAACCGAGTTTCCCGGCTAGTCGAGTTTCCCGGCTAGTTGAATTTCCCGGCTAGTCGAGTTTCCCGCCTAGCCGAGTTTCCTAGCATGTATAGAAAAGCAATGGTTTCCCGTTGCAATGTTTACATGATAGCCGGCTAGCCGGGATCCCCGCAGAAAGAGGCGAGATCTCGGTTAGCCTAGTTTCCCGACTATCTCACCAAGACTGGAAATTAGCCTCGATTATGCTGGCCTCTGTGCGTAAAAAATGGCAGCAATCAGAGAAGAAAGCATTACTGGCAAAGAAAATGGGAAGAAAGGTTTCATCCAAGGAAACATCTTGATAGTTTAAATTTTCTCGCCATTTTGGTGCCAAATAGTTTCACCTAATTGTAAACATGCACGAATTTTATCCCGCCTAACCGTGTTTCCCGGCTCCATGTAAACACTCACAGTAAATTGTCCTGCCTAAGATAGTTTCTCTGCTAGCCGGGAAACTCGGCTCCATACAAATAGGCACTAAAGTTGGACTCATAATCGCAAGCAGAAAATTTGGCATCTGGTGTTTTGGTGTACTAATCATTATTCAAGAAGTGAAAATACCCAAAAATTGCTGTTGAAACAACAACTCGCGTTTCTTAAGGCCGATGCTTCGGAAAGAAACCATATTTTTGTAGTTGTATAATTTCTTGACGTTTGCAACTTATTGCTTGCTTACTAATTTTTTTTTTTTTTATTATCTTAGGTATTCTTCTATTTGCTTCAGTTGTTGGTTACCTTGGTAACGTTGTGCAAAACACTCAAGTTAACAGATCTCAATTTCAGCATCGTTTAGACGCAATCAAGGTACTATTGCTTAAAATTAATTTTTTCACTTATAAGTAGCATCATTCAGCACCACTGTAGTTGAACCATCTTGAATTGTCAAGGATGATAAAAATTTTTCTTTTATATAAATAATGAATAAAAGCAAATTGAATACCGTTGAATAATTTCTTGTAATAGGACGTTTCGGGTCTATTCCCTTTTGCAAGTCATTCGATTCACTTGAAAAAGGACATATACCCGAAACGTCTCTTTGGGGAATTGATTAAAAAGTACAGTTGAACAACTTTCTCTTTTAACTCTCAAGGGGAAAGAAAATTGTTTGAGATTGCAAATTTTCGAGATAGTTGAAACTAACACCAAATCAACACTAATAAAAAAAACCGAAGCTAAATCTCAAGGGATAAACAAAAGAGTTCCAAGGTTTCACAAGGGCGGATCCAGCAGAATATGGCGACCGGTTTTATATTGAAAAGTATAGGGGGCTCGAGAAATGTTTTTAGCGACCACGCCCTTTACTTTGGTTTTTCTGACCGGTTTTTCAAACTGCTGAAACCGGTTTGGATCCGCCCCTGTTTCAAGTGCTAATTTATCCATTATTTATTGGTGACTGCTCCAATAATCAACATAAATTTGTCTTTGCTCTGTACGCTTTCAATTTTATTCACTAATCTGGAACAAGAAGCGTACGTGACATATTGGCCTGCTTACTTTGTTTGTGAAAATTATAATTTGACACAATCTTCAATTATTTGAGAATAAAAATGTTTAATTATTCATGTTCAGGATGTTTGATAAACATTTATCTTTCTTGCAACAAGATTTTTGATAATCAGTGAACGCCTTTTTGCATCATAAATGTTTTCGCAATATTTACAAAATGTTCTGAAAGGAGAACTTGATTATGTTGTTCTGCTCAGCAGAGGGGCTGATGACATCACTATCTCTATTTAGTAAATATCATTTAGTATGTTGAAAGAAAGAGAAGATTATTGTGTTTTTTCCGAGCACTGAATAAGAACTATATGCCCGGAAAAACGTAGAACATAAAATGGACATTCCAACTCTCTCATAATAATTCTACTCGCTCAAATCTGTTATCAGTCCTGTCTCTTAATCGTTACGAGGTGACTAAAATCAATTCAAATATCACAACAAGATGGCCGGTTATCAGGCTATGTCCGCCTTGGATTTTTCACCATGCTTGAAAAAACTTTATTTCAATTTTTCAAATTTCTTGGGTTCAAGTGATGACACAGGATTTGAGAAATGATCCACATGACAACCAAAGATGCCTTTCATTTACGTTAATCCATAAAGAAATCTTCACCGAAATGTTGAGAGAAACTATAGTCTTGGAAATGCTAGGGGACTTCAGCTCTCCCAATGGTGGGTTAATGGGGGGGAAGGGAAATTGTGGGTTTAAGGGGCCAGGTCTGAATACGTTTTGATTTCTAAATTCACGACTAATATAGTTTTAAATGTTGAATTACTTTACATCATGAGAAATTGGTGCAGCTTGGCTTCAGCATGGCACAAAACTAACAGCTGGAAAACAAAAATAGGGGGGAATTACATTTACTATAATTGTATATTTTATACATCTTACAGAGATTAATATGCTTTACGTTTTTATTTCCTTTCATTTTTATGTCATTACTTTA
The DNA here is from genome assembly GCA_036873815.1 of Phacellophora camtschatica. Classification (NCBI taxonomy): domain Eukaryota; kingdom Metazoa; phylum Cnidaria; class Scyphozoa; order Semaeostomeae; family Ulmaridae; genus Phacellophora; species Phacellophora camtschatica. Next base: position 3,262 of record JAYJMH010003577.1, on the reverse strand, counting down.
GGCCTATATGCAACACCATAAGCTTCCATATGGAATTCGTAAGAGAGTGCTGCATTGGTTTGATTACGTATGGTCAACAAATAAGCACCAAAGCAGTGACGAGGTATTGATTTGCTTACCGAAAAAACTGCAAGCAGAAATTGCCATTCACGTTCATTTAGATACGCTTCGTAAATGCAATATGTTACAAGATTGTGACACTGGTTTCTTGTATGAGTTGGTGCTGCGTTTAAGAATACAACTTTTCTTACCTGGTCAGTAGCTTTTGGCATTTATTTCATTTTATTGTTCATTTATTTTGAATATTTAGAAAGGATCACCCTTCAGCAAGATGCTTGTTTTCAAGGGGTTCTCTGATAATATTGGAAGGGTATCGCTCTTTTAGTTAATTTTTGAGAAATCATCCGTAAAATGCTTTTGTAAGAAAAGCAAATCTAAATAGCTATATTTTGTTAGTAAGACTAACCCTCTGAGAGAATGTTCTGAAAACTATTAAAAAATAAAGCAATTAACATTGAAAAGATGCATACCTAAATGAGGATTAATTGAATTTCATTTTTTGCCGTCCTGTCGGATAACGTTTGTGAAGGTCAATTTTAGCGTAGTTCTTCGTTGCTATAATCTATTGCCTTAAATCCTCGAATTAGCTTCCTGGGGGCTAATTGATTTTTAACCTTTTCGGGCGGGGGCTAATTGGAAGTGAGATTCTTTCCTCTACAGGATAATGACTATACAAATATCGATAATACGGGATAGCAAAACATTGAAAAGAACAACATGCATGTATATAAATAGAATTTGCCGAATAACATGCGAAATAACAGGCCTAATGAAACACAAAACTCTAGGGTGGGGGCATACTCGAGGGAGGGGGCTAATTCTAAGGTTTAAAGTATTCGTTTTTGAAATGGCTTTGAGTGAGCTCGCATGTGCAAGGCAGATAAAATGTTCTGTTGAAATTTATGTTATGAAAAATATATTAATAAATATGTTATTTTAATCTATTTCAAATAGTAATTTCAATGGGTTTTTTGTGTAAATGAATAATTTTTATGTTTTGTTTTTTTCAAAGAATCAAAAATGCAATATCCCAAAATTTAGATAAATTTCCATGGATTGATGAGACAATTTTGGCAAATTTAATTTTAAATTTTATTCAGAAGCAGCAGTGGACATTGAGTATTTCTATGAATTTGCTTTAGGTGATTATATTTGTCGAAAAGGTGACATTGGCAACGAAATGTACATCATTCATCGTGGAAAGGTTGAAGTTGTGTCGGCTGACGGTTCAGTTGTGTACGCAGTTTTAGAACCTGGGTTTTATTTTGGTGAAATTAGCCTGTTGAATATCGGTCCTTTTGGAAATCGACGGACGTCAAACGTTCGATCTGTTGGATTCAGCGAACTGTTTGTGATTACAAAACAAGATTTGAACAATATTTTAAGTGAATATCCGGAAACAAAGGACAAAATTATTGCTTTGGCCAATAAGAGGCTGTCACGTGATGACGGAAAAGTGAAAACAATAACAAATAATGAGACCAACTTGTCTGAATTTACGAGTCCTGTGAGGTAGGCATACATTTTAAAAATTGTTCGAGTACTGGAAAAAATCTGGTGGCCGAAAGAAATTTCCCTTACGTTTGCAAATCTCCTATGGAGGAAATTTAGCTATTATCGTTTTGTTTTTGCCTCACCTTGAGATAGAGGCTTTTACGTAGTAAAATTTGATACCTTGTTTGCTAAAATCCTTGAGTTATACCAGTAAAGCCAACGTAACCACTTTCTATGTAGGCAATATTATATTTTCAGTTGCAGCAGCAGAAATCCTTAACTTTTCGCTTCCTTGGATCATTGAATAGATCTTGGAAACAAAATAGCAAACTTTAAGTTGAAGCCTGTTACAAAATAATGGTCCTCCGCAGCACATTTGCAAGCGTGCTGACATTTTTTAGGCCATCCAGTATTTAAAGTGTTAGGTTAAAATGTTTTCATCATGCTTATGCTATCATTAATATATTCTTAAAATATTTTCTTGACATTACCATGTTGACAATTTTACGAAAATGAGAAGGGCAGTTAGGACTTCTTCCTTAGAATGCCTTAGTATAGAAAAAATTCTCAACAGTGAAGTTCGGAATTAGAGATGTTCTACTTTATTACGAACGATCATCATGACGAAAACAGCGAAAGGGAACAATTACTCCTTTTGGGGGCGCTGTAAGCCCCTGAGAAATTTCAGTTTATGCTGGGCATATCATCTATCAGGAAACCAAGTGGTATCACTCATAGAGCCAAAAATGTAATTGAATACCATAAGATGAATTAAATACCATAATCATACCACTAATTTATTTTGCAATTGAAGCTTCGAATCCCACCAAGGTCATACTTGCTGCGAAAGTGTGAGGAGAGCTGCTAACTCTCTGTGATTCCAGGCAAAGGCAAAAGGAATCATGAGAAGTGGTCACATCGAGAGGAAAGACCAGGGTCGCCCTGATGGGCCCCCCTGGACCAAGCACAGAAACCCATACCTTGCAAGAATAGCAAGTGTATGTGACTGAAACTAAAACGTTATGTATAACCCGTGTCCCCTGCTGGAAACAAGTCAATTCGAGACTTTTGCGGGCTAGGCACGTTAAATACGATAACTCACTCACTCACTCAGTCATATTTGAGAAGGTTAACATTAAAATCACCCATGATGAATAAAGACTTATTGTATAATTTAGGAAAAATAGAGTGAAAATGGAAAGTAAGACATTCAATATCAGAAACATTGTAGACAGTTTGTAAACATAGTAGAATAGCAGATTTTTGTCTCGTTTATTTTCAATTTCAACCCATACAGTTTCAAAATCATTAGACTTGAAGTATAAATCTTTACAAGGATTAGAAACCAATGAAAGCTTGGTATATAACCCAACACCACCACTTTGACTCAGGGATAAATTGCTAAAGAACTTGTAACCAGGGATGTCAACATTGGCTATAATTGGGTTGTCAACAGAGTTTCAGATTTCGGATGCCCCAATAATGTCAAATGACACATTAGAGAGAGCAGAAAGAGAAATCAATTCATCATGATGAAGAGAGAGACTTCTTATGTTAGTGTGGAGAATGGATAAATCATGAGTGTTGGCATTAAGAGAAGCAAGTTCAGGAATGAGTTGAGTGAGTTATGTCATTTAACGTGCCTAGCCCGCGAAAGTCTCGAGATGACTTGTTTCCAGCAGGGGACACGGGTTATACATAACCTTTC
>JAYJMH010003566.1:0-27744 GCA_036873815.1 Phacellophora camtschatica | reverse complement strand
GAAATTTACGAAAATTAATCATTTTAAACATTGCATAGGAGGGTTTTCCCGTCAAAAAGGGTGTTTTAACAGTGCATTAGAGGGCGTTTCCAGATAAAGAAAGGGCTGTGGTCCCAAAAAAATTTCCCCCTCCAGGGCTGGGCGTGACCAGCTTCGCTGGGGGTGGCTTCGCCACTGCAACAGAGGACGGGTTTTGTTGTTATATATTTTCATCTTAAACACACAACCAACAACATAGCATTTGAAAAAAAATCAAACAACACTCATTTCATCAATGAATGCTTTTAGATGACTGATGGCGAAACAGAAGGCTTCAATGAAAACGTAAATGACATAACTCTTATATTAAATTGTTTCAATTTGATTTCAACTTTTATAAGTAAATGCCTCCATAAACCAGTACATTTCAGTTACAATCTCATGTTGGGGCACTTTTTGCAGCCCTGGTTTTTTTAATAGAATTTGAAGTATTATTATTACTTTTAGTACATTGTGTAATTGTTTCAATTATATTTTAGCCATTTGGTGCAATTGTTGATGTTGAAATTATCTTCAACGAAAGAGGCTCCAAGGTGAGAAATACAATTAATGCCTTAAACTTTTGCAAGCTCCTTGTTTGTAAGGGGTGCTTCTTTTAGGAAGTGCTTATTTTTAATTACCAGAAAAAATAAATTCTAGCACTCTGTATTTGTTAGTTTATACTGGTTCTTGATTTGGAAAGCACACTTTATTTGTTTCCAAAACTTACAAGAGTTCTAACATTGGCACAAAAATCAAAATAAATCTCTTATGCGTAAATTTCTAAATTTCTAATGATTATAATAACCATTGTGCTTTACATGGGTGAATGAGTTTCTGCAATCTTTGACAGGGATTTGGATTTGTTACCATGGAAAGGTCATCAGATGCAATGAAAGCTAGAGAAGCATTGAATGGAAAGGCATTTGATGGCAGAAAAATAGAGGTGAAAGTTATAAACAGATTTTCCTTTTTTACGAAAATACTTGTGAGGATTGTTACAGAACGTTTCAAACTGAGAAGTGAAAGATTGTAACACATCAACCAAAAATCTTAAATTTAGATTTTATTTTGTTATATTTTAGCATTAAAGAGAGTGAATGGAATTAGACCCAGCTCATCTGTAATGACTTCAAATTCTTTTCAAATTGCATCGCAATTGAACCAAAAACCACATGGAGCTTTTGAATTTGATTGGCTACCTATTTATAGATGAGACACTAGCCACTTTTATATTCGTTGATTCTCTTTATAATGTATATAAAATGATTGATTGTGTAGCTTTAAGAACTCGATTGTTCTTGCATTTTATCCAGTCTTTGTCTCCATTTCCCTCCCTTAATATCAAAATTATAATAATTCACCAAATACAAAGATATGTTTTCTATAAACGAATAACTTTTTGTGTTTGGAAGCTGATTTTAAAATAGCCTGTGTAAACTGAAAATGTATTACATCGTCAAAAAGGCATTAAACAAGCAGGCAACTCAAGGAAAGGTAACCTTTATTTATCAACTCCCCAACCTTCTTTGCCTTTACATGTTTTGAAATTTTTTTTAAACATCCAGAGATTTAATTTGATTCGATTTTAATGTTTGATTTGCAAAATTTTAGGTTAATAATGCAACTCCAAGATCTGGCAAACAAAGACGTAAGTGTTGTTTCTTTTAATTTACGTATTAACTTTTGTTGTTATTAATGTTTTTATTTTAAAAGTTTGTGGTGTACGAATTACTTTAAATTGGAAAGATTTTTAACAAATTGTTACTTATTTCAACGAATTGTTCTGCCGAAAAGCGGACCATTTCTTTTCATTGAAATGGCCTAATTTTAACTCATGTGGTTCAGTTGACAGAATGCATACTTAACCCCATTCACCCCAGAAGGGCCATTTGGCCCTTTGACAAACAACGTATTACGTCATATTTTTAAGAGGTAAATTTGGACATAACTATCTTAATTTCAGATATTTTGGCGTAAGTTTATCTTATAAATTAAGTTGGTTTGCATGTACTACCCCCTGCAAAATAAAACTTGCATAGTATTTGCCTGTTTTGCAGAAATAAATCTGGATGTGAAAGACTTAAATATGTTTAGATCTAAGTTAGGCGCTCTGTTTATATGGGGAAAATAGTATGCCGGGATCTCGACAGCTGAAAATAGTCCCACCTAGCTGGCACTATTTTATTTCTCACATAAACACAAAATTTTAAATACTGTATTTTGTACATGATTCTGGGATCCCAGCGAGTAATTTTGGTTAGCCGTGACTATCTTCTCGATATAAGCAGTTTTAATACCTAATACCAAGTTTTAATACCCAATTTTCGAAATATGATGCAACAAATTTTTAACATGTTTTTAGGAAACTCGTTAGGCTCAAAATCAAAGAAATTCTTTGCTCATTGTGCACTCCTTTTGTCTGTCAAGTAAATGTTTGTTAATTACGAGCAATATTTTGATTGACAGCTGATAGCTTTCGTGGAAGAGGAAGGGGTAGAGATACATACACCCATCAAATACCAAATCAAAACTATCAATCACAGATCAGCACAAGGTATTTAATATAAAAATATATTCTTATTCTATGCTTCTTTAGATTTTATGTATTTTATAGTTTTTTTATGATCATTTACTATTTGTTTACTTAATTATTTACTTTCCTTTTAATTTGATGAAATATATAATTTTTTGTTGACCTTGTTTCAAATGACCTTGTTTCAAATGACCTTGTTTCAAAAGCTTGACAATATAATGTTTGCGGATTTCCAAAGCCGTTGTGCAGGAGCTTAAGTTGCAATGTTTTCACTACGCCTCAAATCTAAAAGTTAAGTCAAATCTAAAAGTTACTGATGGGCACCAGCAACGACACTTGTCACAATTACTTTAAATTTATGCTTTTGGCGAATCTGGAACGCTTAAAATAAAATTAAAAATATCCTACATTTTTTATCATGGTAGTGTTTTTGGAAGAAGGAAACTGTTAAACATTGGTATTGGAATGTATTGATTCTCAGATTAAGCGCTAATTTAAAAAAAGTTATTTTTCTATTGCGGAATGCTTGTTGGCGAAAATCTTGTAAAATTATGTCTCAGTGGTTCGAATTTTATAACTTAAAAAAGAGGACGACTGCCATCCCAATTTTCTTTATTTTTTACTTCAACATGTCAAGAACAACCTGAAAAAATCGTGACTTTCAGACTTTTCAAACCAGAGGTATTAATATGTTAAGAATGAGCAAGTCTTGTCGATAAAATTTTGGGGTTTCAGATACACAATAGATACATTTTATGATTATTTTTGAATCCCTCTTCCCTGAAATAACCAAGTGCCCAAATATCATTGTTATTGAATGCAAAGTATAACTTTCACATAATTTTTTTAATTAAACATTTTATACGAATGGATTTAAAATGGCGGCAAGTCGAATTTTAGCCGAAAATATATGAAATTTCAAAATGACACATTTTCGCAATTCTGAGATTTAGTGATGTCATGACCTGGGTGAAATGATATGGAATGACCCTTGCACTGTTTGTGTAACGAAGTGCCGTAGAATATTCCACAATAGAACGTTATGAAAATCTATTCGTATATAAACCATTTTTAAATAAATCCGAACAATTATGTAATGCAAAACTGTTTAATTTTTATTTTTCTGCTAATTTCAGTCCATATTATGGTGCATATCCGGTGAGTTTTTATGTATTTTTTTATGCGAAGTTTTATGGTGCGAAGTAATTTTCAGAAACACGTAATTTAGCTTATTGCTAAAAAGATCCCTGGGCTTTAAAATAAAGTAAAATAAAAGTTCCGTGAGTTTTAGTTGGAATGAAAAAATGTTTGTAAATTAGATATGTGCTTGTAATGGTTATTTCTGTAGATTAACCACACGGGCGCTTGTTACATATATTGGTAATTAGAGAAAATACCGGATGCTAAATCTACGGGTTTTTTAGGATTGTAAGATCTATTCATTAATTTTCTCAAATAGTTCCTGGTTATAATTACAGCGTAATTAGAAATTAATTAACCTAAATTGTGTAACTGTGTTTATGGAAACATATAATTTAAAATATAAACATGCCAATAGAAGTATGGTGTAATTTATCTCTAAAATATTAAGTTATATATGCATGTAAATTTACATGAATATTGAAGGAAAAACTCTTATTTAAATATTCATGTAACTTTTCATTTATAACTTAATATTTTAGTATCAATTATTCGAAGTTACACACACAACAAAGAATTTTTCATAATTTATTTTTACCACAGGGATATGGAATTGCTGCAATGTATGGAGGCCAAAACTACAATTATGCAAATGGGTAAGGTTGATTTTTGTACGGAATTTTGTTTTTTCGTTGAATTTCGTTGAAATTTCGGTCGATTGGTCGACTTTTATCTAGCAAGTTTCAGCAAAAGCCATCAACGCATTTTAAAATTTCATGAAACAGTGGCACGAGATGAGGGAAATGTATTAATGCCATTTTAATTTATATTTACGACTGAAATACATATCAAATACATTTAGGATAATTTCATCACGTGCATGAAGGCTTCAGTAGTTTGTGGCAGAAGTTGGAATAGTAAACGATATGTCAACATCAGATGAATAAACCATTGCAAAATGTTTTGTTCTGGTAAATTTGTAAATGTTAACTAGCTATTTTGCAGTCTGCGAAAGGTATTTTCCCGTACCAAACGACGTAAATTGTCATGAAGTACAAATTTAAAATGTAGGCCTACTTTACATTTGGTTGAAACAGAGCTCAAAATGCAATAGCCTGTATGGAGAAATGACTTGTTTTGTTTTATTAAGACCAATTTCAGCGTGCTGCCTCTGGTGTACGGTAATAGAGAAAGGGAAAAGGAACTGTGAAGGAGGTGAAAGGAAAATGTGACTGAGAGAAATTTTTCTTTCCCCTCCTTCACAGTTCCTTCCTCTCTTACCGCACAGTAAAGGCTGTACGCAGGCTATCTGCACGCAGGCTAAAACGCATTTTGAAAGTGAACAAAATTAGAAGAGTTTATTAAATTTTTTGTTTGCGTATTTGCTGAGAGATCTCTACAGTTTTGACCTAATCTTATTATCTCTTTTGCGCTTACAGTTATATGCAGACTCAAGCCGAAGTTCAGGTAAGTTAAGTTATTTGTCTTGTAAGTTTTGTTGGGCTTTTGAATGGATAATGTGGTTTTAAAATATTAGATTTTAGTGTATTTTAACTTTGTAATTCCCTGTAATTAATCCATGCCTGTAATATTTTATACTTCTTTTTTTAAATCATATTGTAAATTTTAATTTTTGTGGCATAAAAATACATACATACATACATGATATGCGATGCTGTATCAGAGAAGTATTTAATTAGTCTGGTGGTTACTGGTTATGGCGTATCGTTGTTTTGTGTTGATATATTTTGGCATTCGTGAATAGAGTGGACAATAACATAATAATTTGTTTCCTAGCTACAAATTAGGAATTTAAAACCAGTTCAGTGGCTTCCATGTGGTTGGTAGACAATCCGCCTTTAGGCCCACCCATTACGTACATCATATTTTTACTGAAAAACATTTTTTCTGATACTGAAACTTTTCTTAACGATACTTAGTTTCTCACAAGCTGAAGAAGTACGCAAGTACGGAAGAATATTGCATTTCATTCAGCAGTTGATTTGTTTACATTTTGAAATTAACTAATCAATTCGCAGCATTTATCAACATGTGATAACAATTCTGTCATGCGATTGGCCGATCTTCGAATACAAAAAACTTATAGTTTACATATCTGGAAGGTTACTTTTCAGGAATGTTCCTTTTTCGAATTTAAACATCTTTGTTCTACTGTTGCAGTCAGTATTTGACAAAATGCATCTCATGGCAAAGATCAAGTTCAACTAGGGTATCAACGGGACTTATCGTGCAGCGGAAAATCTTAGGCACTTGCAGTTTTAACAACCAAAAACACCACATAAACACTAATAACTGTTCATAATGAAAAGGAATGATCTAGGAAGGTTTTTACAAAAAGTAAGTCCTGATTTTAGAGTGTTTGTTTGGTGTTTTGGTTGTGCCTAAGATATCCCGCCGCCTGACAAAATCCCGCCAATACCTTAGCAATAAATTTAAATTCGAAAGCACATTTTGAGTAAAATGCCAACCTGCAATTTATTATAGTAAAATTTCTTATTTTTGAGATACTAATGTATTTGGAAAATTATTGGGTGTGCAAATAAATATTTAGGACCATGAGACAAACAGATATCTTTCTCCAATCAGGGGTCGGCGCACTTAATAGAAAATTATGCATGGGGAAACAAGGGCCGATTTTGTGAACAATAGCGAAATAATCCCAACTTTAAAGGGATTAGCCATTCGGAACAAAGCGAATTGTCTCAAGCAGAAAATCAAAACATGGCTTTGTTTGTTTTGATTTTCTGCTTGAAAAATTTGCTTTGTCTTTGATTTTCAAGCCGCCGGGGTTCTTAATTAACAGGAAATTATGCATTGGGTTCAATTCAGAGACCATAAAGGAATTGGTAACATTCATTATCTACTCAGACATAGTGAGATATTATATATAACTCATTAAAGATAAAACAGGAAATAATCTGGTATATTAGATTCAGCTGTCCAATCGTGTTTAACGATGAATTAAGCTACTGCACAATACCCCCTGATGAAATTCAGTGAATGCATTGTTGTTAGTAATCTATGGCCATTTCCAGTATTTAAAGTTCAATTACAAATCCATATTTCAATATGTTTACGGCTAACTTTGATTTCGTCAGTGTTTTTCCAAGAATCATTGGGCACTGTTTCTGTATATTAAACCACACGCATCCAGGCAAATCTCAGTATCTTTGATAATCTTATGCGAACATCCATGCACGCGCGTATCGTTACACGCATATATGATGTTTCTTGTTATTGTTTTGCACAACCGATTGAGCCCCATTGTATATGTTAAATAATATATTGTGTTATTTATACTATATATATATATTAAATACAATACAGCTCTTAAAAATAGGTATTCTCATTTTCAGAATGGTGTCTACGGAAACAGTTCAAATGGAAAATTAAGGCAGTCCGCTGGATATCCCAACCAATGTAGATATCAACCTTATTAACTGAACATTAACTTTTAAGATTAATTTAGAAGTTACCAATCGGGTAATGTTTCAGAACAAACACGAACTTGCTTCAAATACAGACAAGGAAAAACAGATTATGCAGCTCTTTCTTGTATGCACCCGCTTCCTTGGACAGAACTCATGCAGTTTACATTGGTGACATTCAAGTCACCCTCAAGACAAGAAGTATTCAAAACGCTATACACATTTTTTTAATGAAAACTTTAGAAACGCGTCAGTGCTTGGAGTTTGTTAATTTTTATCAAAGATGAGTAGTAAAAGTATCTTAGATTTTTGAGTAGTTTCTTAAATTTCTAGATTAAAAAAAGAGCTGAAATGTGGCTGAAATGCGGTTTAGATCCAAACCTAGTACGAGTACAAGGTTGGAAAATGCACTCCAAAAGGCGATTTACTAAAAGAAATAGTTTTATTTGTATATATATACCTTATATTCTACTTTAGCAATGTCAGATGTGCTTGGCAGATTTAGGCCTTCTTGCTGTCACTATGATTAAGCCAATTTCCTTTCATTCTCGGAGTCTTTGGCTTGTTTTTCCAAATGACGACGAAAAAAAATTTTACTTTGCAGATTTGTAGAGCACAACATTCTGATGCCCCATGGGAGCTATATTTTTCACTAGTTTATTCTTTAAATTTTAAATTCAATTGCTTTCCGTGTCGTGCTCGTACCCTTACTCGCTCTGGATCTACACCTCCCTATTAATAAAAATGTAATTCAACGAAACAAAACCAAAACATAAAATGTCCATGTCTCAATATCCTAAATATAATCAGCATTTCGGTTCACATGCCTTTTCATGTGTTATGGATTAAAAGACAATTTCCCTGCTATGAAAAAATTAATTTTTTGCAATTTTTTTTGCTAAATAATGAGAGTTTCGTAAATTTTCAACAAGGCCTGCACTTGTTTCTTATAGACCAGGTATTTGTTATAAATAAATTGTGTAGTATAATAGTTAAGATTGCCAATTGATAGGAAAATGACATGTGAAAGTTATATTAAGTGACAATGTATACTCGGTATTGAGTATTGCGATTCATCGTTTAGGTTTCTGTATGAAAGTGCTTCTGTAATACACAATTTTCACAAATTAAATCCGTTACATTAAACCTTAAAAACATTTTTGTGAATATTATACGATTTTATTAAACCGTGTACTGGGTTTATTTGTATGTGGTCTGTTAATGTGTTCACTGACAAACTTACCGTGTAACTCGTGATTGCTCCGAAACGATCCTGACCCGACCTTGAACAGCTCATTTCAGAATTTTTGGCATCAATGTATTCTGCTGGTAGATTTTGCATACATTGTCTTTTATGTGGCGTAACTCTTGCTAGTAAAAGTAAACGTTTCATATTGGGTAACCTAAATATTGTACACGTTCGCAAAGCTGGTTTGGAGGAGCTTTATTGTTGAGAATTTTACTTGAATTTGATATAGAATGATAGTTTGGTACCTTGTTTGCCAAAGTGTACCCAACGATCAGTTATATTCAGATCATGAAAAAGATCATGAAAAAAATCGTCAACAATGACCCTGATCAGAACATTTCAACTCGCCTGATAATTCTACTACTGATGTCTATACTTGGCCTTCTTTTCGCACTAAACGAAACTTTAATAAAACGAAAAAGTTTTGAAAAACGCATCATTTACCAGCTGAAGACTCTGTACCCCAATGGTCTTGATAAACAATTTTCATAGTTGCAATAATAGTGTACTTAGGTTTTCTTCCAGCTATCTATTTGTATTTCTACGTCATGATTCTTCTCTTATTCTATTTTCGTATCGTGCTTTCTATTCGTTATCACTCGCGCTCTATTTCTAATTAACCGAACTCATGTCTTAACCGCTTATTTCACATGATTACAATTTCATCTATTTACTTGAAAAAGGGCATAGACCCGAAACGTCGTGTTACAAGAAATTATTCAATTTCTTGTTACTCATTAATTATCTCAATTATAATACGATACCACACATCACCAAAATATTTTTATATTCAGTGACCTCAAAAATAAAATATGTCTGCTGCTGCAATCAGCTACTACATTACTATTGTGAAAATAGTACATCATAGCTTTAAAAAGGCTATTAACGTTGATTTTCCTTTATTGTAGCTCAAAGATTACTTGATGGATTTTGGTATTTGGCAACCGATGTATAAAACTTAAGTCGAAGCCTCTTGCATCAGCGTCAAGTAAAAACAAAATTGTCAAAACCAGAGCTCCTGCACAGCAGACATTTTTTGGGCCACCGGGTTCCTCTGATGAGGCCATATTCCCGTCGATAAGCAGCTTGAAACGAGATATATTCAATGCATCCCCAATACATCAAAAACAATAAACACATAGAAATAATAAAAAAGAATAACAATAAAAGCAACAATAAATATAGCATTGGAGAATATTTCATTCTCAAGTTGATTGGTTTACGCTTTGAAAATGGCCAATCAATTCTCAGTATTTTTTAACTTTTACCATTTAATAAAATTGCCATGTAATGAAATGAAATTACCATGTAATGAGCTTACCATGTAATGAAACTGCCACGTAATGAAACTGCCATGTAATAAAACTGCCATGTCATTAATTTACTAGGTCATAAAATTACCATGTAATGAACTGAAATTACCATGTAATGCCATGCCATTAAACTACCAGGTCATAAAATTACCATGTAATGAAAAGAAACTACCATGCAATGAAATTATTAAGTAATTCAATTACCATGTTATCAACATGTAAACAGACTCTCAGATGAGCCCGTCGTGTGTTGATAAATATTTCTTTCAGAGGTTTTGATATAAGTTTATTTCTTGAATTGTTTTTGTTTGCCAGTGCTACCTCCTAGTGCTACCCCTTGGAAAATTAGAAGTTAGATAATGTTTATCAGTTAATGGGAAATAAATCTGGGTGTAAAACTTTGATGAAAGCAAATAATTTCAAAATTTAACATTTTGACAAAAAGGACCGCAAAAGACGCCTCGTTTAAAGATATTTTGCGAGTGTAATATAATCACGAGGGGTCTAATTAAGAATGTGGGCTTGCAGCAATGACAAACATTTTTCATTCAATTCGTAAAACAACTGAGAAATTAACTTGTGGACCCCAAAAAAATGCAATGACTTCTCAGGGTCACGATGCGATGCTTCTGTGAATATAATACGCATAAATGTCATACGTATTTGTTCACGGCTTTAGACATTGCAACTAGAAAATCAACCCAAAACGAAAGCAAAATCTTTATTGCTAAAACTATGCGAGGCGGGGATGGAGCTGTGTAAGCGTATGGAAGTGCAGATCGACACAGAGTATTAAGTGCAATCAGATTAAGTGCAGATCAACACAGAGTATTTTATGTAATATGAACCTTGGTTTACGTTTGTCAATTGAAGGACATTTTTTATACAATCGGTAGAAGATAATCGTGTGCGTGCACAGTTTTACGTGTTTGTGTATGTCCAAAGTTTTCACGTTTCCGTGTCCGTGAACAACATGTACGGGTATAACGTACCTGCTGCTTAATGCAATAATAAAATGGGTCCTCGGCCAGCTGGGCCTCTTTGTTCACAATGAAATTGGGACACTGCTAATATATCATTTGTACGAGCAAAGAGAAGTGGTCGGAAACATTTTCATTGTATTTTATAAACCTACCTATTTTATAAACCCACCCATTTTTAATGTTCAAAATTTCGTGTATACCCATATACCAAATATTGAAGTTGTGTTTTATTCCAAATCACCCAACATTAAGGACAATATTTGATATCTAACCCAACATTAAGGCATTTACTAAAAATCATACCCATGTTTAGAGAATTTACTGCCTTCAAACCCATTAATATTGACGGCACATACTCGTATACTATAACAACGTAGATACTTTTTTGTACTATAACAACGTAGATACCCACAAAATTTGCACCAAATCTCAGACTGACGTTTCTTATAAAGGTATAAAGGCTGTTCCTATAAAGATGTATATATATTCTAAAAGTTTCATTATTGAGTATGGGTGAGTTTGATAGCTGGATTTCAAGGTTGCGATAAATGGTGGTGGCCGTAATTAAGAAAAGGAAGATTCAAAAATGACAACATTGATTTCAAGTAAAACATGACGTGATACATGCTGGATCACCTACCAACACTGCATTGTTAAATTGTTGAGTTAACCCTGTATCTTATTTATAGGACAATATACATTTAACAGAAAATCGATAAAGAACCCCGATGATCGTTTTCTGCAAAATCGGAAATCTGATTTGAGAAACGCCAGTCCAGAATGGGATTATGAGAAGACGAAGGCTTTTGTCAAAATGAGTCTTTTGGAGTGCAAGCTTTTTTGTTTTGTAACGTAAAGCTTTCCTGCTTTGAAGAATTTTTAATGCTATGCATTTAGTTGAAAATGAACCGTCTAATTGGAGATGATCTTCTTCAAGACTTGTCTGGCGATGTGAATGAAGGCCTTGTAAATTTTATGGCCAGGTTTAATGAGGGTTGCTTCTTGTCTAATAAGACAAACTGCTGATTGTCAAGTGGTGTCAAAGGTGTTACCTACAAATCGAATATGATCTGAAACTAAAGGAAATTTTGAAAATCTTGGTGTAAGGTTGACCGGGTGTACAAGTTGACCCCCCCCACGAGCCCGGAGTGCCAAAATAAGCTCCTTAAATTGTCTCCTTGTATAAGTCGAGTGCTCACTTTGGAGCCAAATTTTGGAACTCAAATGCTCGACGTATACCTCAAGATTTGCGCTCATCGTTCACCACCAATTTTCTATAAACTAATGGTAGTAAAATGTGACTCACACACTGTTGTATCAATGTTGACCTCACATAAATTCAGCTCAAAGTTTGCAAAATCAACTCAGATATTTATCTGTAATGATGACACAACTTTTGTCATGCTGGGAACCATCATTTAAGAAACATTTGAATTCGTAAAATATTTTAAGATTCTTAACCGAATCTTAATTTTTTGAAATAATTTTTGAAAATAGACATCTCTACATATCCAGGATGCAATTTTAAATGTCAATTCAAATTTAGATAATAGGTACCAAAATTATTTATTGTAATTATTCTTGCACCCTGAGATTTCTTTCTGTTCCTGTTTTGCTGTCTTGAAAAAATATCCAAAGCAAAAGGACATTAACCTGGAAGGGTCTCATGTAGACCTCTATTTATGTCGCAACGCTGCAATTTTTATCTATTAATATTATATTTTTGAGTTTATATCTTATTGTATGTTACTGCTTGTTGTTCATTTTTCATTGTTCATCATCAATCCACCTTTTCGAGATAAATCTGCCTTAATGGAAATTTGTCAAATTTTTGAGATATTGAATTTTTGATTCTTGAATTTTGAAAAACCTGAATTTCTACGAAACCACATACTCCTAAACTAGAGTGGCAGGGATAGCATTAAAAAATCGAAAGACGTTGATTCCGTAATGGGTACTTGTATTATTGTGAATAACATTATAAGTCATACGCTGTTTTCGATTTCTTGCTGACTTCTGAAAGTTGTTTGATGTGTTGCTGAAAGTACTGAATTTTTAAAAATATGTATGTATTTCTGAACACTTATAATCTGAGAAAAGACAGGATCACAGAGCAATATTTTCTGGAATAATCCACGCCTTTCTGCACATCGATCAATTATATTCTTTAAGATGTCTCTAATCAGTGACATATCCCATGATTAATGTAAAACATCGCCAAGAGCCATATAAAGTTGCACTTGTGACTTGTGAAAACTTATATCCAAAACGTTGGCTACGTTTCGTACGATACAGTTATTCATTATTATCATATCTTTTAACTTTGTATATTCAATCATTACACTATTTCATGTTTTCTATACTAGTTGGTATAAATTAACTGAATTGTATTATCCTAATTGTATTATTATTCTAATTGTATAAGAATGGCAGAAAATGTGGCAATATTTAAGCAAAAACTCTAACAGGTCTACATACCATGCCCCTGTAAAAGTTGTGCAAGGTGTATCTCAAATGTTGGTTATATTTAGCCTGTGTTATTTTGTCATCCTTTGTTCACACACAGGCCATGCTGTCAATTTGATTATTATCTTGTTCTTTTGATTATATGTTGTTAGTAAAAACTTAAAGTTGGTAGAAATTAGTTAATTATATTTTATAATTATCTATGCCTGTAAACCAACATTTAAACAAAGTGCAGGAAAAAAATTAGCTTAGCTATGTTGTAAACCAAATTTAAAGAAAGAATATTAAAAAATTTAGAAAAATGGCCATACCATTTGATTACTTTTCCTGTGTTAGCAGTATCATTACATGTCTACTCCCAGGGGGAGCAGCACCACCTGACTTGTGTAGAGGGGGGGGGGGCGTTTCCTATATTTTTGGGTCTAGTATCTTGATTGAGATAATTTTTTTTGGTCTGAAAAATCTTTCGTCAAAAAATTTAATTTCGGCTCTAAAAATTTGAAATCTAATATTTTTGGGTAAATTATTAAGAAACAGCATATAAATTTTAATACGAATATGTTATAGGCAGGGAAATTGCATGATTAATTTTCATGATAAAAAACGCAATATCTGAAAAGTTTCATAAATTTTCGTAAAAGCGGCCTGGTAAGAAAAGGTGGATTCCCTGAAGTTTAGATCAGGGACTGTTCAGCATCATTTTAATGACGTGCATATTGGTTTTCGTCGATAATCAGTAAAGAAAACGTCATGATCAAAACAAAACAAAATGTCATAATGTCAAAATGTCAAAATGTCAAAACGTCAAAACTTCGATGATATCATGATAAAAACAAAATGTCAAACATTGTCATCTGTGATGCTGCATAAGTTCATTAACCAATTATCGATGATCAAATCCACTTCATTTCACTGTTAAATCCACTTCATTTCACTGTTAGTACCAACGGATAGTATTGATTATCCAGTTATGGATTAGTCATCCAATGAAACCAAATTTTATCTCATTTGTTTGGTATTCTTTTTTCATTTTTTCAAAAGAGGGGAATTGGGATTGGGAAGCATTGTGTGCCTTTTCAGAAGAAGTGTAAGAGGGAAAGGGCAGAAATAGTATTTTCACATTTGGTTTTAATATTTTTCGATTGTATTTGAAGCTAATTTGTGGACATTAGATCACTTTTATAAATATTTTGTTCAGCATTTCTGATGAGAATATTTCCCCCGGGGAATATTGTTTGGACTATGTACCCAATCTTTTAAGCAACCATGAAAAAGACCAAATTAATTTTATAAACCATAGCTAATTTGGTCACATGAAAAGATGATTTTATAATTTATTATTTCGCATTATAATACTAAAATAATTTCTTTCTCTCCTGAAGTTTTTTGTGCAAGTGTGAAAATCCGGTTCATACGGTGGCCCGTATAGGCCACGGCAAATCAATTGTGTGACACTGATACAAACATAGTTTGTCCTCAATTTTATCCTCACTAAATCTAAGGATAACATTTAGCAAAATCTCCATCATTCTCAGTAAACGCCCCCGGGCAGTGGGCTTGCGACAGCCATGTTTTCCTGACAATCAATAACCTAAACTTAATTTACAGGCACATCATGCTCTTTCTGCACCATGACTACAAACGATTCTTTAACTCGTAATTCCTTGGTTTCAAATTAAAATTAAAGAGAATCAACTGATATAAAAGTAGGTGCAGCATGGGGACTAGGCACTCCATACAAAATGCAATCAGATGGGTCAGTTAGCGAATCATTTTGAAAATATTCCAAGTGCACGTGCGCAATTGAATCGAATAGCAAGTTATTTTTAGATGGGTTTTCCTTGTGTCTGTCGATTAAGGTACTCCAATCTTCTTACTAACTAATTTAAAGGCCCCCTGTGTGTTAATCCAGACCAAAAAATGATCGCCATTTTAACAACAACAAAATATAAATAAACCTAGAGATCAACTAAACTGCCGAAAGTTATGAAAGAGAATCTCAGATTTACTTCCTCTGGCTGATCTCAGTTTTCTATCTATTCGAAGTTTGTCGTTGATGTGTCCAAAATCTCAACGCGGATTGCAGGACAGATGAATTGTCTGAGAAATAAAATCGGTACTTAAATTTCGATTTGCCTGAAGCCCGTGTTGAGATATTTTGAAACATTGCGTTCAATTATTACATCACCGTACGTTACGTTACCGTCATTGCGTTACGTTACGTTACCAACACGCGACTGGTAACGTCTAATATCCAAAAATTAGCAACACCAGGTTCGCCCCAACTCATTATTTGAAAAAAAATTCATCGACATCAGACGTTGACGCACAATCTAGTTTCAGCCAATAAAATCACTCTATTTTGACTTTTTTGCAATTTGATTGGTAACGAAAAAATAAGTTGTCACTGCTGCCCTCTTTTGAACCCAAACGTTTTCTAATAAATTATTTCCTCAGCGAATGGCGGGTCGTTGTAAGATAACACACCAACCATCTCTAGATTGCCCTAGATATGTGAGACAAACAACAACTGTATATTTCGTTCTTAAAAATATTATTTTGAGATGTTCTAAATGTGTATTTTATTTAAGAACGAATAATATTTGTGGTATATCTAGAAGCAGTGCCGTCCGAAGCTATTCCAGATTGGGGGTAGGGGGGGGCTTATTGTTCTCAGAACAATAAAGAAGAAAGGTTTAACACCCGATGGTGGTTTTCATAAGATCTTACTACGACTAAGATCTTACACCAAGTTCAATGACACATGGTAACAGCTTTTCGAAGTCGTTGTTGTTGTTGCATGATGCGAAGAGAGTGGATTATCTCATTATCTTAAGACGCACCTAAGCTGACAATGTTTTAAATGTAAGCTCTTGAGATATACAATCCGTATTGGATAAGGGTAATTATATAGACAGAGCATTCGCAAAGGTAAAGCGATTAGGTGAAAGCTAATGGTGCCGCCAGAAGCCGTAGATGGCCAATTCAGCGAAGGGAAACATTGATTTAGGAAAATTTAAAGATTTAGAAAATATTCATTTGATTGTAAATTATTACTTATTACTCAAAGTTGTTTGGTTTCTTTTTAGTTCAATAAAAAAATATCGGTTTTTTTAATTAAAATAAAGATCATTGGAAATCCATTATTGCATAAAAGTGACCTCAAAATTCTGAAAACAATGAAAATAGTTCTCGTGTCCATGTCCATAACTTTCAAATAGCTACATTAGTAAGGTTATAGCCTTGCCTTTATGATGAAAGCAAGGCTTTTCGAAATTACAAGCTCTTGGCTAAAATGGTAAGGTTATAACCTTAATTTTAGGGCGAAAGCGGAGCTTTTCGAAATTGGAAGTTTTTGGCTAAAATGGAAAGGTAATAAGCTTAGGTTTTGACGAAGAAGGAATCTATCAAAAATTAAGAGTTTTTATTGCCAAAATGGTAATGTTATAGCCTTACTTTTAAGACTAAAGAAAGTTTTTTTTTTGAATTTGGAAGTTCTTGGCTAAAATGGTAAGGTTATAGCCTCAGTTTTAAAATGAAAACGAGGCTCTTCGAAAATGGAAGTTCTTGGCAAAAATGGTAAGGTTAGCCTTACTTTTTGAACAAAAACGAGAGTTTCCAAAATGGAAAGTATTTTGCTAAAATGGTAAGGCTATAATCTTACTTGTTACAGCGTTACGTTTGGATGAAAAGGAGGCTTTTCAAAACTGAAAGTTTTTTTTCTAAAATGGTAAGGTAATAGTTAATAACCTAACTTTGAACATGGATGAAAATGAATCTTTTCGAAATTGGACGTATTTTTCTGAAATGGTAAGATTATAACCTTACATCTAAGATAAAAACGAGGTTACAATAGTGAGGTTACAGTCTTATTTTGGCTAAAATGTATGGTGTTATATTGTGCTTAAATATGTATATATCAAACTTTGTAACGTTTGAATAGTTCTATGAATTTATTTGGGGGATAAAAAATTCTTCAACTCAGATTTTATTTAAAAACCTTGCCTGTGACTTTGGTTTAATTGAACTGTTGTGCTCACACAAACATACGGAAATGGGTATGTACCGCCGATATGAATGGGTTTGAAGACAGTAAATTCTCTAAACATGGGTATGATTTTTACCAAAAAAGCCGTAATGTTGGGTTTAGATATATAAAATTGTTCTCAATCTTGGCTGATTTGGAATGAAACAAAACATTTATGTTGGGTATACACAAAAATTCGGACATTAAAATGTCTGGTGGGTTTATAAAATTTTATCGGTACACCCTGTTCGACCACCGGAAATGTAACTCCCCCCCCCTTCGGGATATGTGACAAGATAAATTAATAATCGAAGAAATTGTTGGGGATTTCAAGTGCAGAATTTATGTATGTATGTATGTATATGTCATATTTCCATCAAATTAATTACAATACAAAATGATATTACCGGTCTGGTTGCATGTGGCTACGCCAGATGCTTTGTGGCTATTTTATTGAATTGCTGAACGCCAACAAGAGACTGGTAATCATACAAGAAACAATTTGGACAGCTGTGACAATTTCTGTCCCATCAATTAAAATGCAGAAGCTAAAAGAAGAGTGATTTGTTTGGCAAACCAAACTTTTTCTTGAAACGAGGCTGTTGAAAACAATGGAGAACAATGGGAATGTTTGCTGACTTGGCATTCTTCTTGAAATGATAAACTTTTCTGACCAATTTTTTTCTTGTACGGTTACCAGTCTAATACGCGCTTAGAGTTTAGTATACAAATGCGTCAACAAAATAATGATGATGACGATAATGATGATAGTTATGATAATGATGATTGGGGTGGGACTATTGTTATCGGAACAATAAAAAGAATTCATTCAAGAGATATGTGACATAACACAATTGTTTCAAGGCACGAGCTCCCTGTCCCAATATCTGTAAGCTGTAAGTTTGTTTATAAATTCTCACTGTTGATCGGCCACAATCGCAAAGCTGAAGAATAAAGAGAAAAAATAAACATTGCAATTTCAACAAAAGAAGACTTTCCTGACCACCTTCGTAATTGTATATTACTGGGCAGTTTATCGGGGGTAGAAATACGCCATTCCGTGTATTTTTGGTGGAAATATGCCGTTCCGGTCATCCTTAGCTCCGCCACAGGAATTACAAATTCCGTCCTTCCGTCCAGAACTCGTTATAATTCTGCATTCCACTACAAATTTTCTTCAACTACTGCTGTTGCGCAAACTCTGACGACCCTCCCCCATTACTAAAAACGCCTTAATTTGAAGGTTGTACTGTACACCTCTGAAACGCGCGATCTTCATGCACTGTATATCGTATGAATTTTAATCCTAACCAATTTCTTATCTGTCCCGCGCAAACAATTATATTATGTTTGACCGCACGCCATAATTAAATATTCTACACACCCATTTAATGCAACTGTGATGTAACAAGCTTACATTTTCCCATGAAGTAAGACAAAACGTGTACGACTAACAACACGGTTTCGTAACCAACAAATAGTGTTGGAGATACCACAAATTCTTTGTGTTTTTGTCATGTAACAAAGTTTAAGAGAAAGATAATAATCAACACTAGAGCAAATAGGATTTAGTCTCAGTAGATAATTGAGGTTTCAACATCAATGAAAATTTGAAATACAGAGCAGCCATGGTTCGCGTGGTACACGTTTTTTTTATATAAGAAACTCACTGGTGAAGCCCACGAAAATTTTAGGAACTTTTATTGGTGAATGGAAAATTGTGAAAAGAAACTTTTGAAATTTTTAGTGAAGATTACATAACGCTTAATAATGATTTTAATGGAGTGGACATGATGTTAGATGATTGATTCAGTGAAGACTTTTTATCCTGTACAATAGATACCAAATTTTTGTAATGTTGCTGTTGAAAAAAAAAATACCTAGTAAAAGAAAAGGAATTTTTTATATACAATTAAGACACTTTTAAGAAACTTTAACTTGTTAAAATTGGTCAAAAATGGTCGAAAATTAAGAAAATTTCACTAGTGATTTTTAACAAATACTGGGTATATATTCAACATTAACAAATACAGGGTGTATATCGTACATGATAAAAAGTTATGTACACTACACAATCTTCACTGAACTGATCATCTGATATCATGTCCACTTCATTAATATCATTAAGCATTAAGTAATCTTTGCTAAAAAATTCAAAAGTTTCTTAGCGATTTTTCATTAATTATTAGAAGTTTCTTAAATTTTCGTGGGTTTCACCGGTGAGTTTCTTGTAAAATGTTTCTTATTAAAAAAAACGCGTACATCCAAAGCCTTGGTTAAATCAACTAAACAAATAACTATTGGTTTTTTCAATATTTTGGTTTACGTTTTTGCAGCGACGGAGGCAACAAATATTTTGAGGGTATGCACATGTATTTTCGCAATTCCAAAATTTTCCAGAAAACGAACGAAAAAACTCACAATTTTTGAGCAGATATAAATGGTTATAAAGAAAGATAAAAAACGAATTTTTGAGATGAAGATAGGTACATTAATTTTAGGCCTACACATTAAAAAAAATGATAATAAATTATGTATCACAAAGGGCACCCACTATTTCTATAAAAAGAACATTTCTAGACACATTCTGCCATTCAGCAGTATGTATAGCGAGAAACAGCAGTATGTATAGCAGTATGTATAACACTAGCAACGCAGAAGCTGTGAAAAAAATGATAATAAATTTTAAAGTTGCAATTTCTATTATTGCAAGCAGCCAAACTGGGATGACCAGTAGCAAGGTTGGTAGACGGGCTCAAAGTCCAGTAGCAAAGTCCAGTAGCAACCAGTAGCAAGGTTGGTAGACAGTAAAAATAAAAAATATGTCCCTGCGGAGGAAAATACCCTGTGGAGGAAATTTGTGATACCAAAGCTTTTTAGCGATAATGTAAATCCAAAAGGGGTAGTAAAACATGACACTGAAAGAAAAAATCAACGAAATAAATAAACACTTCATTTATGCCTATTTTATCTCCGTCTTTTCAAAGCTAGAAGTTCAGGCTGCAGCACAAAAAAATGACTGGTTTTATATAGGACTTAAACTTGGGCGCTTCGACGCACTAAACAGTTATATTTCTTATGTTTTATTTAGTTTTCTCATAAATGTAGGCCCGTACCGAAGACACTGAATTAGCAGGAAAACTCGTGCTCGCAAAGATTTTACAGCAAAGTGATCAATCTCTTGCTTTTTCTACTATTTTAAGAACATGTCCCCCTACTCCCCTACCCCTTACAATATACAGTAGCTTCCAATTCCAAGACACTAAAATATAAACAGCGATTTTGCAAATAAGTTTGCAAGAATGGACACAGTATATGTATTGACTGACCTGAAACTCTTTTCCAATTTATTCAATTTTAATAAATATGATAAGGCCTCCCGATTAAGAAACCATTTTAAGATTCTTAGCCTATAAAAGTTTTAATTCGGGTCTTAATGAGTTTTCCAGGCTAAAGATTTCTCAGGTTTCTCAATTTATTTTTAAATCCTTTCTTAAAAAAAGAGGCTGCTTAAGGACATCGCTCTTATCATGATGATGAAAAAAGCCAGAGGGCTGTGAGGACTGTATATTGTAATGGTTATCTTGTTTTATGGTTACTTAAGAAAAAATCAATTCTCCTTGACTTTCAGCGTTTGTACCAAAGTATGAGAAACAAATTAGTTTACGGTAGCTTGAAGGGTGCCTGATTCTTATGAACTGGGGGCACCTATTAAAAAAATTCCTAAAGGCTAACTATTTCTTAAAATGGACTTCAAACACATTATGTTTTCATTTAACTACCGGGTGCACCCAGGGCAAAATTAGGAGTGTTTGCTTGTGGATGTGTACACCTTTTTGCTTTGCAAAATGTAGCAAATTTAAATTTAATTAAGCATCCTCTTCTAAATGAAGTAAAAACATTGAAGAAATTATGCCATTCTAAAGAAAAAAGAAATTATGCCACTCGCCAACATTTTATCAGCACACGGCACGTAATGTACGGAATCATTGAAAAAGGTGATACATTTCGAGTCCAGGAAACAGTTCTCATAAATTGTCCTTACAAATGCGAACTTTGCAAATAAAATAATAAATTCTGTTTTCAAGTTCTGGAAAGGATTGCCTAGGCCTCCTTTGATGAATAATAAAAAAATATACAGACTTTGAGTTGTTATAATCTTCAAAAAACAATTTTAATTTTAATTCATAGTATCTATTTTTGTTTACATATTTGTATTATGATATTTATTTTTGTTTACCTATTTGTAAATATTTAGATATATATATTTTAGATATTGTAATTTGTAAGTGTTTTGCATGGCCTGCTGGAAAATGGTACCATGCCTAAAAAATAGAGAATCAAATCAATCAATTGATCAATCAATCAGCCAATCAACCAATTGACCGTCCTTTTTCGATCCTTTTCCAACATTTTGAGCGCATTTTGCTTTTTAATAAATCTATTGCTGTCAAGCAACCAAGAACATTAATCGTTAAAAAATTTATGAAAATCGTTATTTTGGTCATGACTATGTTTTCGAAACTTTTTCTTATGACTATGTTTTGGTCTTTCAGCTGCAAAATAAAATGTTAGTCACCAAAGTCGGATAAACATATCTCAAACAACAGCGAATGAAAGGCGTCTACTTTCATGGCTCACCCGGTAGAAAAACGGGAATCCATATAGTTTTGATTCATAAATCTGTTTAGAAAAATGTGAGTATTTGTTGAAAGTTGGCAGAACTTAAGTAATATTGTGCACACAATAATTACGTTTTTTCTTAATCTGATGCCAGAAAATATTTTTCTATGCAACACGCATTTCAAAGTCGGGATAAAAGTCATCAGACTTCATGCCGCTTTAAATAAATTTTCTGCTATTGAGTAGCTGGCAGTTATTCTTTTGAAGACGAATTCCTTAGTTTCAAAATATACGGATATTCGACAATTATTGATTAATTTTCGATAAAAGAAATCGGCAAATTTTCAAATGCAAAAAACAGGAAACACTTGAAATGCACTGCTCCTTTGAAGAGCAGATAACAAACCGACGCGTTTTGGGAGAAACAGGCGACGTGCAATTCACTTTTCTTATCCAACCCCCTGTTGAAAATCTATAATTCGATAATAGAAATTGGAAAGCGAATGTCGTAAACTCCATATCACAAATGGATAAGAAACAAAAGCGTTTCGGATCAGCACTTGAATTCAATTTCCCTTTGAGTTTTACTTTGTTCACGAGTAAAAACCACAAGTAAAACGTTGTTGATTAGAGATAAAAGCCAATATGTGCATATATTTCTAACACACATCTCGAGGTGCCTCCTGACATTAGCCATCATTCGTTCAGGTTGCTGAAATCAAAGCAACAACATGGCATTTTAGAAAGGGCCTTCTCCGTGAAAATTCAAATTCAAATTTTAATGCATTCGTACATCAAGTGGCAATGGTACATTGTTTATGGCACCTTTCAAAGACAACAAGCGCCGTGAGATTTCAAAGTTTATCTTGCTTTGTGTTGTGTTCTTATTTACGATCTTGTATGTTTTTGACACGAAACAACAACTCGTGAACCATGGTGCAGAGAAGCGCAATAATCCCGCAAATCTTTGTTTGACTGCAATTTGCTTCGAAGACAATGACCTCAACGAACAGAAAACGGGAGCTGGATCTTTGCAGAAAGATAAACGAGAGACCCAATTTGTAGCCGAAGTTAAATTTCGTCGGCATTTACAGAGCAAAGCAAAGGAAATAAACTCTGCTGATACTGATGCTCCCAGCAATGAGATGCAACCAAACAAATTGGCGGGAAATAAGACACTTAAAATACAAAGCAACGTGAATGCAACTGACACTAATGTGCCAGTAAATCAAGTTTCAAATTTTAAGAAGAGGTTGCCAAACACGCTGATAATTGGCGTGAAGAAAGGTGGAACTAAAGCACTGCTCGTTTTCCTTCGCGCTCATCCTGACATTCAAGCGTGCAAAAAAGAAGTGCATTTCTTTGACAAATATTATAACTTTGGTATGAATTGGTACAGGCAGAAAATGCCACCTTCTTACCCCAATCAGATAACAATGGAGAAAAGTCCCCGATATCTATTTCACAACCGTGTGCCAAAAAGAGTCTTTGCGATGTCACCGACTGTTAAGATATTACTCATTTTACGGAACCCGGTCCAGCGTGCGATTTCAGATTACGCTCACATGAAAACTCGAAAGAAGAAAGACATAATGAAACAAGATCTCGAATCGATGCTGTGGAATAATTCGACGGGAGAATTCAACAGCAGTGCAGAGTTCTTACAGAATGGTCTTTATGCGAAGTTTTTGAAACGGTGGTTGGCGTACTTCCCTCGCCGACAAATCCACATCGTAAATGGAGACAAGTTCATCAAACATCCGAGCGAAGAAATCGTCAAAGTTCAGAAATTTCTCAACTTAAATGTGAAAATCGACGAAAAGAGCTTTGTAAAGAGCAAAGAAAAAAACTTTTATTGCATAAAAAATAAACTTGAATTCAAAACGAAGAAAAAAAACAAGGAAATCGTTTGCTTAGGGAAGTCTAAAGGGCGCAAACACCCGTTTGTATCACAAAAAACACTGCAAGCTATTCGCCAGTTCTATTTGCCTTACAACGAAGAACTTTACAAACTAGTCGGGACTAATTTTGGTTGGTAGATACTCACACACGACGAAAAGAAAAGAGATGGGCAAGTGATTGATGCTGGGTTTTGGGATATTACATACAGCCGGTATGCTGAAAACCGACCCTGAACAGATTTTTAGCTCATGTATATTATAATAATGCATCACAACAAACAGTAGAATTAAAACTTAGCAAAGCTGAATTTGTACAGCGAGATTTACTCGATCGCATTTTTAATAGCATTGTCATCATACATTTTTATGTTATTTAAGTAGTTCTAACATGTCATGTCATGTACATATTTAGAGTATTAGTTGTTGTATACGGTGGTAATTAGTAAAACCCAATAGTGCGCATGTGCAATGTCATGCGAATGATTGAATCTTCAGAAAAGGGTGTATTCTTGATTCGAGATACTTGTAATACTTCAATGAACATTCTTTCAAAATATGGACCTGCACATTGCTTCAAAATTTTACGTTTGCGTGTTGTGCCATGCCGGAACAGGGGGCAGCTGCCTTCTTTGCCAATTTCTTTTCCGCGAATGCTCACTATCGCAAACCCTGCTAGCCTGCGTAGAAACTAAAATGGAAATGTTGTGACTAGAAATTTTTGTCACCATTGCGAATCGGCCACTTTCATTGTAACATTGTGAGAAAAAGTACCCGAGACCATATGAGAAAAAATACCCGAGAACATATGAAAAAAAATACCCGAGACATTGTGAGAAAAGTACCTGAGACATTGTGAGAAAAAGTACCCAAGACTCTGGATGGGTTAAAATTTTGGTCAGCATTGCGAATCAGCCACGATTGTAAATTTTTCCCAAATGCCTTCCAACAAAAGTCTACCCCCTATGTCTTACAACACTGAGTAAATTTCTGAGCACCAATATAAAATTTAGACATTGCTCATTTGGCCATTCTCACCACTAGAATTCCAACTTACAGCTGAAATGGTATAGTTGATTTTGTAGAAACACGCCTTGCCCACACTACTATCCGACATTCAATCTTTTTTTCGATTTCCGTGCTATTATTGGAATTATTTAGTTCAGTTTTCGCTTCATCCACGGCCGTGGAGTTGAGGTCTGAAAACTGATGACGTATACACAGTACGAACACATGGGCAGTACCTTTGACTTGGATAGGGGACGTGCCCTATATTTTTGGCTCTGGGATTTCGATTTCGACAATAAATATATTTTTGGGTCTGAAAAATTTTAAGAAAATATAATTTTGGCTCTAAAAATTTAAAAATCTTATATTTTTGGGTAAAATATTAAGAAATAACACATAAATATTAATAGAAAGTTGTTACAGGCAGTAAAATTTCATCATGAGAAGTACTGTAATGTTTTTGGGTTTGGGTTTTCGTTCCATTATATTTTTGGGTCAGCTCAAGATTTCCTTTGATACACCCCCCTGTCCGAGTTAGATGGTACTGCCTTCCTGGGAACACAACACATAAATTCATGTCACTGAGTTGAATTTGGGTGACTTCTTCAAAATTAATTCATCCGAACCTAAAATTTCATAGAGTCTCAGGAAAGCCTTGGCAAAGAGGAAATATTGAAAGTGTCGGCAAAGATGGATGCGAGAACCCAAAGCGTTAATATTTCTGAGTGGAACTGGTAAGTTTGTAGAAATTTCGATTTGTTTACTTTTGTTGCTCTTGCCAATATCTTTGCCTGTATGTTCACGACAGTGCCAGAGTTATTTTGGATGGCAAGGCGTAGCACTACGGTAGTACAGTCACAGTTATACAATTAATTCAATAGACAGTTTCTACTGCAATCCACCTTTTCGAGAAAAGTCTGCCATTATAGAAATTTATCGAAATTGAGATTTTGCATTTTTGATTCTTGATTTAGATTCTGTATACAAAGTTTAGTCTGAAAACCAGTTTCTGCACTTCTACCGGAATTTTTATCAAAATTATAGCGTTGAAAAGATTTGAAAAGGACAAACCTGGATCTAACAAAATTTTTGCGGTCAAACTCTCAAGAATTTGAAATCTTTGTATTGCTGTAACTTTGACAAAAAATTATGTAGAAATTTAAAAATTGGTTCTCATACCAAACTTTGCTTGCAGAATCTGACTCAAGAATCAAAATTCAATATCTAAAAAATTAGACAAATTTCCATCATATCAGTTGTATCTCGAAAAGGTGGATTACAGAAGGCCACAGAAGCATTGGAAACATTTGTAGAAAGGTGTCCTGCCGTATACGTTATATTCATATGTTTTGTTGCGTTTTTTATATTCACATGTTTTGCATATACCACAAACACTGTATCACATATATCTCGCACGCAGCGCAGTTGCCAGTTGTTCATATAATGTATTTGTTGATCGTTTTAATTAGCTTCTGAGCTAAACTATTTCCCCCCGAAAACATCGTATGACGCACGCAAAAATACTACAGATTGAAGAGATTGATAAGAAGACAAATGCGCAGGCGTGGAAAAAAGATTAAAAAGATAATCAGAAAATGAAGGACTGCAAGGGAGTAACCATGGAGTAACTTAACTAATTTAAAACATTTCCAAAGACGCATGGTTGAAATAAATAATGTCCAAATCCTTGAAACAAAGTTATGACATGTTCCATGCTAGCCTATGCGCCAGATACCACTTCCAAGACAACAGAGCAAATGTCTCTGCGTAGAAAAAACTCGTTTATACCATGGAGGAGCAACATCGATAGATTTTGGATTTCGATAGCTTCCATGAAACTTCCAATCATGTTTTTGTAATAAAGATTAAATCGAAAACATTTGAAATGGTGGCCTTTTCGCTGATGCAGCTTTTTCAACCGAGAAAATTTTGCTACCATCTAAATTAAAAAGATTTGGTAGAGATGCGCGGAAGGAGAAGGGCTAATGCTCCCCTTAGGCAAATAGTCCCTTAGGCTGATTTTAACAGTTTTCGGTATCACAAAAGGGGGAATGAAATTGGTTTTGATTTTCATGAAGGGTAAGACCCCAGTAATCAGAAATGGAATAATATACATTTTAAAATAGGGCATGTCGAAGTGACGGGCCTGTGCCTAAAATAGAGGGCCTGTGCAGCTATACACGTTTTTTTATAAGAAACTTTCACTGGTGAAACCCACGAAAATTTAAGAAACTTTTACTAGTGAATGAAAAATTGGGCAATTTCCTCTTCTTCTCGGACTCTTCAGTTTGTTCTAAAAGACGACAAAAAATAATTCAAAAATAGTAGCTGTTTCACGTTGCAGATTTGAAAAGCACGACGTTCTGATGTCCCATTAGGAACAACATATTTACCAAGTTTATTTTTAAAATTCAAATTCAACCTTTTTATGTCGCACTATTTGCTGTGTCTTAGTACCGAATTTTTCAATGTTTAATATCATTTCAATTTCAATGCAGTTTCGAATCATTTAGGCATGCTCCATTACTGGGGTCATACCCTTGATGAAAAACACAACCAATGTTATTACCCCCCCCCCTCCCCAGAAAATGTGGTATCGGCAACCCATATTTTCAACTCTCTAATTGAGCAGTGAATTCGAATGTCGAATTCTACAACATAACAAGGTGCGCAGTTGATAAAACTCAGGGGGGAAGTACCATCTAACTCCGGCAGGGGGCATGTCCGTGAACATCTTCACCTGACCAAAAAATACAATGGTAGGAAAATGCAAACACAAAAATATAATAGCATGGCGCACAGGGGCGCACATCATGGGGGGCGAGGGGGGCGACTCACCTCCCCATGTTTTCCAAATTCGGTCCCAAAAAGTTCAGAATTCGGTCCCAAAATTATTTGGTCTTTTCTTTTGAGAACAGTTTCGGACCGACTCAGTTTTAGTTTTTCGGGCCCACATTTTTTTGACTCAAAATAATTATGAATAATCGACCTAGTACACAATTGTTCGACTGTTGTTCGTTTATGAATCACATGG